>BQNB010025966.1:0-52265 GCA_026074375.1 Tanacetum coccineum
AAAGTTCACAAGTTACAAATATGAGTAGTGTTAGCATCTTAACTTATATTTAATGGTGATTTCGTTTTAAGCTTGGTTTGGAACAAGTGAAAAGTCAAGGACGATGAATTTATCCCTTTTTTGGGCATTTTAGGATTAAAGTGCGTCTTGTTCTATGACCCTAAAAGTTATAAAATAACGAAAGTCAATCATGTTAGTTAGTTGCTTAAAAAGAAAAGTACAAAAAAATGAGAAAAAGGAAAAATACAAAAATATGTGTGTGAATAAGTGTTAATATTTAAAAATGGTCAAAACGGGGCTTTTTAAAGCTATTGATTCTTTAATTCTCCTTGATGAACACTTAGCTACTTTTTGAGGTAATTAGTCGAGGGGGATTGAGATTCTTAGTTTTCTTAAGTGTTTACTTATGGTCAAGCGTGAGGACACGACAATAGTTTAGTATGGGGGATTTTGGTATGTGCTTAATTACGCATACCATTTTCTATTAAAAACGGACTTAAATGACAAAAAACGTACCAAAAATACATTTTATGTGTATGTTTTCACTTATATTGTGCAGGAAACGGATATCAAAGAAAAGGACGAAAAATGAAGCCAAAAATGACAAAACCGAGCACGGAATGAAAAGAGCCAAAAAAATCAAAGTCAAAGTCAACCCCGACAAAGCCAAAGTCAAATCCGAAGCCAAAATTAAAGAAATACTTAATGGGAGCATGGCCCAAATTCCCTTTTTTATATTTAACGTGGCCCAAACAGTTAACAAGGCCCAAAATCCTTTGACTGTTAACGCTTAACAGCCCAACAACAAATGGCTGTTAAGTCTTATATCACCACATAGGCCATCATTGCAATAAAACCATACAAAATCAAGGACCAAACTTGCCAATTCCTTTAAAACTTTTATCACCACAAGGACGATGGTTGTAATCAAACAATACAACATGAGGAACCAAATGTGCCAAAACCACAAAACCTTTTACCCAGTTAACCAAAACAAGTTTTCCCGCCAATTTTACTATTCCTTTACCCTTGTCAATTTTCACCTCGAATATTGTTCCTACAAACAAAACATCTCTCAGTCACACCCACCTTAACCCCACTACCTCACATGGGCATTTGCCATGTTGGCAATCCCTTAACATTTTATTGGACAAGGAAAATCTAAGGCTGTGATGACAGAACTTGGCTCAAAGAAAGATTAATGGCTGACATTGAGCTTTTGACCTCTCTCACACAACAAACACAGCTGCAAACTCACTTAGTGAAAAAGCACAACAAGTGAAGACCAAGCTTGAAGACTTTTAGTATAAATATAGTAGCTAGTGTAGCTTATGTTTTTTGTCAAATTTTGTTTCATCAAGTCTTGTGTAAACAAATTTGTCTATTTTTAATACTGCAATTTAATTTACATGTCATTTAAATTTCTGTCCTTTTAAGCATTGTAATTTTTTAAGTTAATGAAATTTTAAGTGTTTTTCTTTAAATATTATCATTTACATTACTTGTCTTTTAAATTTAGTTGTTAAGCTCTTATATAAGCTTTTGAATCATTAAAAGCTTTTATAAAAGCTTATTTGCAATTCTGTCTTAAAAATCAAAAATCACAAAAATTTGTCAAATTCAATGGAGCAAGGTAAATCATGGATGGCCTTGGGTTAGTGCTTCTTGGGAAGTTATATGAAAGGTGTATAAGCTGTTTTGAGAGCTTATTCTCTTGCCAAAAGCTTTGGACACTTGTGAGTTCCATTTTCTTATTTTTTAAGTTTTTGCTTATTTACTATGCACCTGCTTATTTCTGCTTATTATTGCTTATTTATGTTGCTTTCTGCTTAATATTGTTGTTTTATGCTTATTTGTCATTGTCTATTGCTTATATGTCATTTATATGTGTTTTGCTTTAAAACTGTCTTAAATTGTTCTTAAACTGCTTATCTGTTTTGCTTACTTAAGGTGCTTATTTTTTATTTATTTTAGCTTAACTTTGCTTTGTTATAATCTGTTTTCTATAAACTTTGCTTAAATCACCAAAAATCAGTGTTGAAAAAGGCTTTTTATACTTAAAGGGGTGTTTGGGATAAGAGTCTAAAGTGGGTCAAATTGGTTAAAAACTTGTTTGGGTCACTTTGCCAACTTTGGCAAGCTTTTTTTAGTCACTTTAATCTGTTTTTGAAGTTTTTTTTAAATCTTAAAGCTTGTTTTTAAGTTTATGTCAGATAAAGGTGTTTTTTAAGGACTGTTGGTCAAAATATTTCACATTGCTATTTGATTAAGACTTTCTTAACAGCTTTTAAGGGTTGGTTTATTGTTCTTTCAAGTGTCAAAATGCAGCAGTGAAGAGTCTTTTTAGTTTACTTTTGTTTTGACCAAATCTGTCATAATTTGGCCAAGTCCCTTTTAAGTTAAAAACAGCCCCTTTCACTTACAAACTTAGACAAGTTAAAGTAGTTTTTAGGTCTTGTAATTTCTTGCATAAATAGTAGGTAGTGTTAATTTTATCTGTTTCAGCTTATTGTGTAGTGTTAACTTAATTTACTAGCTTATTTTTAGGCTTGCATAAAACTATTTGTCTTTTTCAAGAAAACCAAAAAAATAGCACAATGTTTGAATCAGCCTATTCTTAAGCCTTTTTAATAAGCTATATTGATTTCAAACTCAATACATTTTACTGAAATTTAGGAGCTTGTTGATAATCTTCTACGGGCATATAGGCCATATAGCCATAATGATCCATTAAGCTGCTTTAAATTAAGCCCAAAAGTGCCTCTAGAGGCTGTTTGTTAACAGTTTTAAGCCAATATTGCTTATTTAAATTCTAAGGTTATAGCTTATTAGGATTGCTTAAATTTTGTTTAGACCTGCTTATTAGGGTAAGCTTATAGAATACTATATATAGCATATTTAACCATAGGTTGAAGCTTTATAGATCGCTTATTTGCAATTTGGTTTTAGTGCCAAAGTCCTTAGTCTTCTTATCTGTCTGTATGCATATCCATGTCCTTCAGCTCTCTAGTTAGCTTAATTTAGTCATTAGTGCTTATTAGGATAGGACTTTAGATGTTTTAGCTTACATTTTTTCTTTGGTTTCTTATATGTGGTTTAAATTAGTAATAAAATTTAGTTTTTTACTAGTTATAGAAAAAGTAATTTCGACAACTTTTATGCTTAATTCCTAGCTTATTTTTGAGTTTTACAAAAAGTCACTTTTTTAAAAGTTTGTTATTTTAGCTAGTTTTATAAGTTTTAAAAAGAAAATTTAAAAAAAAATATGTTTAAAAAAAGAGAGGTAACAGGGGTCGAACCTGTGACCTCCCCTTTGCATACTTAAGGCATTTAACACACACTATGCTAACCATCGGTACCAGTAGGACCATCTGGTCACTACTTACCCAACTTAATTTATATACCCTTTTTAGCCCTTTTGCCTAACAGCTTATTTAAGCTTATTTCTGGCTTATTTCAATAAGCTCTTTTCACCAATTTATTTTTCTTAGGTTTAGCATTAATCAAAGCACTTTTCCTTAATTTTTTCAGATTTTTCCCATTTCATTTAGTATTTTTAATTAATTTTTCTTTTCAAAACAGTTTTTAATTCATAAAAAATTATTAAAAAATCAAAAAAATATAAATATTTTTTTTTAAATTTTCTTTTATCATTTAGCACTTAGGAAAATTAAATTTGCATCCGTAGGGTTAAAATTTAACAATTTGGTTTTTTAAAGAACGGGTTTTGATTCCCGTTCTTGTTTTTAGGTTTTCAACTTAATTGCTTTCGTTTTTAGGTTTCTTTTATTATTCTTTGCTTATTATTAGTAGAATTAGGAATCTAAACCAAAAAATCATTGACTCATTCAAAAAACGCGATCACGAACGTAACCGATTCTCAATTCACGCCTCGACGGGAAACGACCCGGGAGATTTTAGATTTTACTTTGGTCAAAAGTAATTTCTTTTAAAATCTTTTGGAATTCTTATCATTGATATTTTTAACTCTTATTATATTTATATATTTATTATATACAAAGGGTTTAAATTTATCAATTTTTGGCGTCGTTGCCGGGGAGGTGTGTGCGATTTTCGTGTCTACGTTTGAAGATTAGTTTTTGAAGACCCTTCCTCGTGTAGTTATCAATTTCCGTTTGTGAATATTTTCTTATTATTAAAAATTAAAAAAATACCAACAATACTTTTCCTAAAGTATTGAAAGTACCAAAAAAATTAAAAAACCAACAAAACAAATCGTGTTGTTAATCGTTATAATCGGCTCACCTTTGAATTACAAACTATAAGGAGGGTATAAGGCGGGCTTGATCCAAGGAACATCGCCCAAAAAGGAAGAACGCTTTTAATCTTCAGCGTGCTAATTCCTTTCGCTCTCTTGTGCGTAGTTTAAAGAGCTACCGTGGACTTTTAACATCCGGTTACCAAAAATATTATGTTGTTCTTGTTTTTAGTGCATGCGCACTCGCTCTTCTTCGAATCTAGTTGGTGAATCTTCTCCTAATCCAACTACTTCAAATCCAAAACGTCGTAACCGTAGACGTTCAAAGCAACCTTTTAATCTCGAAGAACCTCTTGAAAATCAAGCTCCTCCTGTAGTTACGATGGCCGATCAACGTACTATGGCGGAATTGCTCTGTGCACCTACCGAGGGTTATACGGAGGCAATCGTGGTTCCACTAATTCTTGCTAAGCATTTCGAGCTCAAGCATAGTCTCATTAATATGATGACTTCGGACCAATTCTTCAAACTTGAGAAAGACAATCCTCATGAGTTTATGTTGATCCCACGCCTTGATCGATTCTTTACGTAGTAAAGTGTTTGTTACCTTGGATGAATCCAAAATAACAATGGTTGAGACTTTGTATGTATACCAAAGTGTATGCGGAATCTACACTTTGATACTCTAGAGATGTTTGTCAATAGAACAGTAATAAACAAACAAACAATGAAGTAATAACAAACTGCTTCAATATTATTAGAATAATAATACGAGTACTCTTGAAGTATTGGGGTTACAACCTTGAAGCTATCACAATACTTGCAAAAGTATTCAGTCTAAGTGTGTTTTATCTCTAAACCTAGGATCTCTTTTTATAGAACACAAAGAGTCCTTTACAAAGCTAACTACCTATCTTTTAGGATCAGTTACAAACAACCCATAATAATCTCCATGCATACTTATCTCCAAGTCAGCATCTTTGACCATCAGCAGTATTAACTCTTTCTCCTAGCAGTATTAACTAACACTGGCAGTACTAAGTATGTACTGGCAGTACTAACTCCATTAGTACTGTTAGTTATACCTTGGCAGTATTAAGTCTTTTGAAGATTTATTCCTAACAGTTTAACAAAATAACTTCCACAATAAAATATAAGGATGTGCCCAATTCAGCGATTAAGCTTATGCTTTTTCCATTCTCTCTTGCGGGGGCAGCCCGTTGTTGGCTCAAAAAAGAACCCCCTCGTTCTATTCTCACTTGGGAAGATCTTGTTTCCAAATTCATCAATGAATTCTTTCCTCCCTCAAGAACGACAAATCTCCGAAATGAAATTTCCAACTTTGAACAACGTTTTGGTGAATCGTTTCATGAGGCATGGGACCGTTACAAGGATCTCCTTCGTGCATGCCCTCATCAAGTTTACCGAATTGCACAACTGATACCTTCTACAATGCCTTAAACCCAACCGACCAAGATTCTTTGAATTCTGCCGCCGGTGGTAATCTTTTGGAAAGAAGTACTCGAGATGTGTTGACGATTATCGAAAACAAATCCAAGGTCCGCAATTCACGAAACAAATCGATTGTTTCTCAAGTGAAATCAAGTGATGTTAATTCTTCTTCTTCCTCTGAGATAGCCAAACTTACTCATGCAGTAAATCAGCAAACAAGTGCGTGACACCGGCATACCGCTATTCTCAAGCAATTTCAAGCAACCCCACCTCCAGCTTCCGTAAAAGCCGTTGAGGAAATTTGTGTTACTTGCGGTGGTGCTCATCCTTATTATCAGTGTCTCGCCGCCGATGGCAACACTTTTCGGGATAATATTCAAGGATACGTTTCAGCAGCCGCGGTTAACTACAATCAGGGTAATTCCGATTATCGTCCTCCGAGTGTGGCTAATCAAATTCGACCACCGGGTTTTGCTCAACCAAATGTGCAAAATAATCAAAACCGGTTTAGCCAACCTCAAGGATATAATCGAGGAAACAATTTCAATCAAGATACATCTTATCAAGCTCCAACTCAACAAAATCAAGTTGTTCCTTTAAGTGAGTTGGAGAAAATTAAGAAGATAAATGATGTTAATATAAAAGCCATGCAAGCTCAAATTAACAATGTGAAAAATGAGTTAAGAAATGAAATGCAAACTTTGATTCAAGCTTCAATGTCTAACCAAACCAATGAGCTTAAGAACATGATGGCTAGCTTTTTCCAAATGAACACCGCTTCTACCTCGGGTACGGGATCTCTCCCTAGCAACACCGTTGCTAACCCGAAAGGTGAATTGAAAGCCATTACCACTCGAAGTGGTCTTGTTCTTGATGGACCTTCCGTTCCTATGCCTCCTCCATTCATTAATCCGGAGGAGGATGAACGTGTAGAGGAGACTTTAACGGACCCGGAACTCGCTGAGTATACCATTAAGGTCCCACCTCCTCTTGTCCAAAAAGTTAAACCAACTTCTCTAAAGAATTATGTGGTGCACAAAAGGGATCCTCTTCACCCCAATATCCCTTATCCTTCAAGAATGAACCAAGAAAAACAGAAAGAAAAAGATGAAGTCCAAATTCACAAATTTTGGAAAATGTTTAAACAACTTCACATTAATATCACTCTTGCCGATGCATTAGTTCTAATCCCGAAATACCAAAAGATGCTTAAGAGTCTCCTTTCCAATAAGGAGAAACTTTTAGAATTGGCAAATATACCCCTCAATGAAAATTGCTCTGCGATTATCCTTAAGAAGTTACCCGAAAAACTAGGTGACCCTGGGAAATTTCTCATTTCGTGTGGTTTTAGTGAGCTCAAGTGCAAGGCCCTAGCCGATCTAGGTGCTAGCATCAACTTGATGCCACTCTCGGTTTGGAAAAAGCTAGGTTTACCCGAGCTTATTTCCACCCGCATGACCATTGAACTAGCTAACCTGATAATTTGTACACCGGCTGGAATTGCAAGAGATGTCTTCGTTCCGGTTGGAAAGTTCACATTCCCTGCTGATTTTGTCATCGTTGATTATGAGAGCGATCCTCGTGTCCCCCTCATCTTGGGAAGACCTTTCTTACGGACCGCTCGTGCTTTGATTGACGTTCACGGAGAAGAAATGATTCTCCGTGACGGTGAAGAAAGATTAATCTTGAATATGAGACATGATACTTCAAGCTATTCTAACAAGCCTTAAAAAGAATCAATCAACATGATTGACATCTACAATGTCTCTCATAAAGATTATCTTGAGGACCTGTTTACAAATGAAAAGATAACAAATCATCAAAGTGGCAATCCCACTTTTTCTTCTCATACCGATTTAACTTCACCGGAAGTTATCAATCTATTGAGTGGCAATCCCACTCCAATTTCGGAACCCGTGACCAAGTCTTCTTCTTCCCCCACAATTACTTCCTTCGAAGAAAGTGAGTTAATTTGGGAAGAATTCGAAGCTTATCTCGCAAGTGATTCATTTCCACCAGGAAATGATGATCCAGTCGACCTTTTACTCGAGGAGTTCGCCGATGAACTCGCTCTTATCACATTTCCACCAGGAAATGATGATCTTCCCTTTGATGCCGAATCCGATCTTCGAGAAATAGAGTATTTGCTTAACCATGATCCTATCGAGGAAATGGATTCTATTCTCGAAGATTCGGTTGATAAAAATTCTCCTGGTGACAATCTTGTTGATACCATTTCTGAGATGTTCACCGATGAACATGCTCTTGATTACTCATCCCCACTATTATGGGATGATTATGATGATGAACTTTTTGATCTTGAGACCGTTAATGATGATACTTATGATGATCCTTTTTACTCCAAGGAAGAGAAAATCAAAGATTCTAAAATCTTGATTGATGAACTTGATCTACCTCGATCAAGTGATTTCCTTTCTTTTCTCGAGTGTGACTTGGTTTTCTATGAGGATTTTTCCGAGGTTGATGCTTTGTCTTCGACCAACAACGAGGACAAGGTATTTAATTCAGGTATACTCATTCATGGGAACCTTTTTAAAGTCACTATTCATATAACACCGGATAAGAATGTAAAGAAGCCATCCTCATCTAATGCTTCTTTAATTCTTGAGGATTTTAATCCTCCTCTTTATGAACTTCCTTTCTACAAAGAAGTTCTCGAGTTCGAAACTCTACTCTCGTTTTCATCAAAAAATAAGAAAAAAGTTTTCAACCCTGGGATTCTAACTTCTAAAGGAGTTCATACCTCTCTTCTCCCGAAATTATCTCATCGGGACCCTAAGGCTTTTAAAGTCATTAAAATTTCGAAAGCCCGATGAAGATTTTTCCTTGCTCTTATGAAGAGGACATCCGTGTTTTGGATGTTCCGTGTCTCCATTTCTATCACCCTTGACCAGTTCAAGTATGGGGGGGGGGGTCGGGATCGTAGTAGTAGTATGCTAAGTTATGTAGTAATGAATAAGTGTTTTGTTGTTGTGAGGAGGCTCGCCTCTTCTATTTCCGTGTTTCGTGTTTTGTTATGTATGTCCAGGATTGCCCGGATTTTTGAAGCCTCTCATGCTCGCGGTTTTGTCCTTCGTTTACTAAAGCTTCAAATCCTCAGCTTCATTCTAGGAATCCAATATCCAAATCTTATCGACTAACGTTTATCTTTAAGCATACTTAATAAACGGCTTTAGATTTACGTACAGACCCTTCTTAAAACATTGAGGACAATGTTTAGTTCTAGTATGGGGGGATCTATCGATTTGATTGTGCCTGCAGTCGTTGTTTTCACGTAATCCCGTTTTTATCACCAAAATACCAAAAAATGAAAAAAATTTAAAATTTTCAAAAACAAAATAAGTGTTTTGTCACAATTTTGACTTTCCTGCTAGGTAGAATAAGAATAAATTTTGACTCGATCGAGCATGTTGAGCTCTAGCTTGTTCCTTAACTTTTAGACTAAGCATTCGCGGAAATTCGCGAAGAACAAAAAATGATAGAGTTAAGTATGAGTTGGATGCTAAACAAGGATTATTTGGAAATCTTAAGAGCTCATAAGTGTAGTTTATGGCTTTTTTTCTCCCATAAGCTTCTAACCGGACTAATAATACGTGCTCTTTTCAAAAATTAAACTTAAATCAACAATTTTTGAATTTAAGATGTAGTCGATAGTAATAATTTTAGTCTTAGTTCAAATTCATACTTAAATTTTCTAAAACGAAAATTTCTCTATATCATGGTAATGTAAAAAAAATGAAAAAAAATGTGGTAATAATAATAATAAACTGTGGGCTGATAAAAGTTTGCTGCATCTTGCCAGCTCACAACCGATGTTGCAGCCTTCTAAAAAAGGCCCATAGTAAGAATAATAATCCAAGACCGATAAAGGTTTGTTGTATCTTGCCGGCTCACAACCGATGTTGCAACCTTCCAAAAGGTCGAAGATTTACATTGTATCATGGTTATATTAATGCTAAGTGTGAAATAATGTGATTTAATAAATATAGGGAAAATCTATTTTTCTTAAATTTAAATATGCTTTCGAACTAAGAGTATTTCATTTTGAGTTGAAAATTTCTAAATAAGCTATGTATAAACGGGAAACCTAAGAGTTTTTGAAACCGAAGGTCCGTGAGTCCCGATACTAGTCTCTGTGGGGTGTCAAAAGCCTGGTCACTTAGCCGCAAGGTTGGGATGTGCCGAGACGAAAGTTGCTACATGGGATGATCTCGCCTTCAAACTTATTACTCTCAGGTGGAACAGAAGCATATAATTTTACAAAACGTTGATCTATGGTTGAAATTCGAAATGGTACATTCACCTAATATATATAATAATTGTCGGGAGTGAAAAGTTCACAAGTTACAAATATGAGTAGTGTTAGCATCTTAACTTATATTTAACGGTGATTTCGTTTTAAGCTTGGTTTGGAACAAGTGAAAAGTCGAGTCATGACGATGAATTTATCATTTTTGAGCATTTTTTTAGGATTAAAATGCGTACTGTTCATACCCTAAAGTTAGAATAACAAAATCAAATTGTTTAGTTCTTAAAAAGAAAAAATAAAAAAATGAGAAAAAAGGACAAATACAAAATATAAGTGGTAGTAAGGTGTAAAAATTTAAAAAACATTGTCAAAACGGGTCTTTTCAAACTATTGATTCTTTAATTCCCCTTGATGAACACTTAGCTACTTTTCGAGGTAATTAGTCGCGAGGGGATTTAATTCTTAGTTTTCTTATAAAAGTTTTACTTAGCAATCGTGATGACACGGCAATAGTTAGTATGAGTAATTTTGTTATGTTCTTAAATATTCATACCAATTTCCCATTAAAAAAAACCAGACTTAACACAAAAACGTACAAAAATTCATTAATTTGTAGTTTTTACTTATATTATGCAGGAAATGGATATCCGACAAAAGGACAAAAAATAAAGCCAAAACGGACAAAACCGAGAACGGAATGGAAAAGCGTGAAAAGCCAAAAAGTCAAAGTCAAAGTCAACCAAAAAGTCAACCCCGACAAAGTCAAAGTCAAAGCCGAAGCCGTAAACGAAGAAACACTTAATGGGCCCATCCGTACCCATCTAATAGGCCTGGGTCCACCATTCGATAAAAGACCAAATGAGCCCAAACGCCTTTTACTTACTCACGGCCCAAAATGCAAATAAAGCCCAAACTGTAAAATAGCCCAATCAACCCTTAACCCCATTAGCCCAAAACCCATTAACACCCTACACCGTTAGTCCTTTAAGGAGTATGGGTGCAAACCCACCATATAACCTCAGGGACTTAAACTGCCAAACCATAAACTCATCTATACCACCAAAGGACCATCCATGTAATTAAACAACACAAGTTCAAGGGCTTAAATTGCCAAACCCACAAACATTACCCAATATATCCCAAAACGTATTAAAACCCATTTACCCCCGTCCCACACAGTTATTTTTTTTGTTTTTGTAACTTCCGTAAAAATTGCCTTCCCCTGCAACAAAACAAAACCATCACTCTCCCCCCTTAATTACCACAACACCCCCAAATAATAGTAAATCAGTAAAACTTGTAAAAAGTGTAGGGCTATGAACTCACCTTGAGTTCAGATAATCCAAATATCGCAGATAAAGCGTCACGTAAAAAGAATCGAAAAGCAACCCTAAATATATCATAGGTCGGATAAGTACCAAAGTACTTAAATCTAATCTTATAGTGTTACCACAAATCTATCCTATCGTTCGGGCTATCATAATTAAAGAGGTCATGACATGACGTTCGAGGAGTTAGGACACTTTAAATCGTAAATCCAACAACTCGTCGAAACGCCATCCGAAGAGGCCTCATTATGAAACTCCCTAGTAATATAGTACTTTGATAACCACATAATATTCTATATAGCTCAATCACCAACTAATGGTTTTGAAAATTGTTTTAATACGTTAAAAACTTTATAATTACCGTTTTAGTAAAACTGGCGTAACTTTCGCGTTTTAAGCCCGATTCTTGCGTTTCTTATGTCCATCTTTTCGTATCAAGACGAGTTATCATAAATTGACATTTTTGAATTTCGGACCTACTGGTGAACAGTAACTTTTACTGTTCACATCAGACGTGAGTTTTATAAAAATCGTATTCGTCGTCGTAAAACCCGTAAATGTCGTATTTTATTCGTTATAGCTCCGTTTTTAACGATTCTTTCGAGGACGTTCTCGTATTTGAAAGTTCTATATTTTTATGAGGTTTACAAAAATATAACTTTCTGTCATGAATAGTAACTTTTATAAAAATAGTTTTATAAAAGTATTAATTGTCGTAAACTCGCGAAATTCATAACTCGTTCGTTATTAATTGAAAAATTACGATTCTTATCATTTTGGAATCCTAAAAATGTGTATTATTTATTAAAAATATTAATACTTGCTGTTTATAAATTTTATAAAAATGTTTTTATAAAAATTTACTTACGACTTCGTTTATTAACGTATAACTCGTTTTTAACGTAACTTTTTCGTTATTAATCCGTTTAACAAGTTTCTTACTTTTTCGGAATCGTCGTGAAATGTATTATCTTATAAAAATATAAAATAAATATATTTTTAAGGCACTTTGGGACAGAATGTTTAACTAACATTCTTAAGTTCATTTTTGGCTTTGTTTTTATATTTTACCACTTTATACTTTTTACTACAAGTCTTATACTTTATATATATCATATATCATATGTATATTATGTCCATAATCCCATCAAAGTCATTTTGTCCAAGATCATCAAGATCACAAGTTATTATCTTTACATGAAATCATAAACTTTCTTACTTAACTTTTAATTACAAGTTTACATATGAACTTTTTATACTTAAACCAAGATTGTACAAGACTTATATATCCTTTATTTCATGATATTACCAATATCATAATATGTGAAAAAGTGTACAAAATCATAATCACAAGAAAAATTATATTTTTCATGTTCAAAAGTATTCCTAATGGTGATTTCACTAAATAGCATATCATATATATAAAAACTCATAAACTAAGAACATAAAGGTTTAAGGTAGACCTTATGATGAATGATGATGATGAGAAACAAATGCTAAACCCGTGTTTAGCCTTAAAACCAAAGCTTGCACTTAAGAAACCCTAGTTTTCTCAAGAAAACCCTAATCTTGCTTTTACTTGATTAATACTTGAAAAAGGTTAGCCAATGCTTGGGATCACCTTAGAATACCTTATAATGGATGTGTATAAGTGTGTATGGGTTATATAAAAATTTCTATGGATTTGGTTGTATGCTTGCTTGATGTCGTGAGCTAAAGGGAGCCAAAAAGGGGATGTTTGTTGAATTTTTAGCTAAGAGTTTATGTATATGTGTTATATCTTTCATGAATACATGTATATAAAGAGTAAGTCTAGTCAAAGGACAAGGTATGGTGCAAGAGATGGTCATTGGTCAAGGTAAGCTAGGTATGGTGTTGCAATAATGAAGTATGGTTAGGACATGATGAAGTATGGTATGCATTTAAAGAAGTATGGTGTCACTTTGACCAAAGGAAGTGTTTTGTTATATTTCTTGTACACAATGCAAGATTTTCAGTAATACATAAGATGTGGATGATATATTTTGTAACTTTTATGTATTGGGTATAAAAGTGGGTATTTGTTGAAGCGTAGAAAAGTTTTTGTGGCTCCGGGAGTGCCTAAACGCAATTTATCGCGAAACGTATACACTTTACGTATCCGATAAAAATAAAATGAACAAAGTTATTAATTATCCTCAAAATAATTATATAACCCTTGCTTGATGTAAACATTTAATTGTTTGATGCCCGTTTACATTGAACGCTAATTTTTTTGGCGTACGCGATTTAACTTAACGTTTACAATTTTAAGCAAACACGTACAATAATAAAAATTAAATAGTACATTTATTGACGTCGTCAAAGACTTGAAAACACAGGGTGTTATACACCATTTCATCAGAGATTGTTATGAGAAGAAGTTGATTCAAGTGATTAAGATTCATACAGACCACAATGTTGCAGATCTTCTCATAAAGGCTTTTGATGTTATCAGGAAGCCAAATCGCGTAAGCTAAAAATTTAGCGTTCAATTGTAAACGCCATCAACAATTAAATGTTTACATCAATCAAGGGTTATATAATTATTTTGAGAATAATTATTAACTTTGTTCATTTTATTTTTATCGGATACGTAAAGAGTATACGTTTCGCGATAAATTGCGTTTAGACACTCCCGGAACCACCAAAACTTTTCTACGCTTCAACAAATACCCACTTTTATACCCAATACATAAAAGTTGGAAAATATATCATATATATCTTGTATATGCCGAAATTTTGGCCAAATATACAAGTATTATATAGAAAACTCTTTCACTTGTCAAAGTGTCTACACCTACTTCCATAAATTCAACACCTTACCAAGTCATTTCAGTCTCTTGACTAAGGACCATACCTAAAGACCATTCCTTGAGCCATACTATGTTCCCTTGACTAGAATTACTTCATATATACATGCATTGCTAGCTAAGATAACTCATACACACTTTACACTTAGTAAAAAAATCAAGCATATACTCCCTTTTGCTCTCTACCATCTCACGGCATCAAAACCCCAACCACACAAACCCATACAAAATTTTATTCAACCTATACACTTCTATACACATCTATCCTAAGACATTCTAAGGTGTTTTCATCCATTGAATCACCATTTACAAGTATTAATCAAGAAAATGAAACTAGGGTTTTTGTTAAGAAAGTAAGGGTTTATTTGTGCAAGCTTTGGTTTTGTGGCTAAACAAGGGTTTAGCACTAGCTCATCATCATCATCATACCTTATAAGGTTTACTTGAACTCTTTATGTTCTTACAATATTCATTTTTATGCATATGATTATTCTATTTAGCTTATATCACCATTTAGGATTATTAACATGTAAAGTTATGATTTTAAGTGTTATCATGGATTTGTAACCTTGATAACTTGGACACATGAGGACTATTATGGACAAGTAAATGCTAATATAAGTATGATATATAATATATATGATATATGAGACTTGTGGTAAAATACAAAAGTGGTAAAGTATAAAGAAAAGATCAAAAATGGAATCAACAAACTCAAGCAAACATTCTGTCCAAAATTCGAATTTTTACATATCCATTTTATATTTTTATAAGATAATACATTTCACGACGATTCCGAAAAGGTAAGAAACTTGTTAAACGGATTAATAACGAAAAAGTTACGTTAAAAACGAGTTATACGTTAATAAACGAAGTCGTAAATAAATTTTTATAAAAACATTTTTTATAAAAATTATAAACAGCAAGTGTTGATATTTTTAACAAATAATACATATTTTTAGGATTCCAAAATGATAAGAATCGTAATTTTTCAATTAATAACGAATGAGTTATGAATTTCGCGAGTTTACGACAATTAAAACTTTTATAAAACTATTTTTATAAAAGTTACTATTCATGACAGAAAGTTATATTTTTGTAAACCTCATAAAATTATAGAACTTTCAAAAACGAGAACGTCCTCGAAAGAATCGTTAAAAACGGAGCTATAACGAATAAAATACGACATTTACGGGTTTTACACGACGAATACTATCTTTTATAAAACTCAGTCTGATGTGACCATAAAAGTTACTGTTTCAGCCAAGGTCAAAATATGAAAAATGTCAAATTATGATAACTCGTCCTAATACGAAAAGATGGACATAAGAAACGCGAGAATCGGGTTTAAAACGCGAAAGTTACGCCAGTTTTACTAAAACGGTAATTATAAACGTTTTAACTTATTAAACACAATTTTACCAAAATCATTAGTTGGTGATTGAGCTATATAGAATGTTATGTGGTTATCAAAGTACTATATTACTAGGGAGTTTCTACCTCTTTTTAACAAACGATAGTACAGTAAAAGGAATCAAACCTGCAAATATTGTGGTTCGGTTGGGTGAACAGCTTATTCAAGATTATAAGGGAGTCAGCTTTAAATAGTTTTTGTTTTTCAACAATTTTACAGCTTTAATTTTAATTAGAGTTAAGTACATTTTTGTTTTGGTCCAAAACACATAGTTTCGTTCCACTTTTGGTCCAAAAGACATAGTTTCGTTACACTTTTGGTCCAAAAGACATAGTTTCGTTTCACTTTTAGTCCAAAAATTTTAGTGCAAATTCACGGGATTGGACTAAAAGTGGACAGAAACTATGTTTTTGGACCAAAAGTGAACCTTTTTTGAATTTTGGACCAAAAGTGAACTCGCACCAAACCACAAGGACCAAAAATGTACTTAACTCTTACTATTATTTTTATAAAAAAACTAGTTTTACCCCGTGCACGCACGAGGCTTATACATTATGTTTTTTTAATATACATATATAATTATTATTTTTTCTGTTTTATAAGTTATGAAAGTTTAAGGAGATATTTGTTTATTTTTTAAAGTTATAATAAAATTTATAAATTTATAAATTTACACTTAACTCTATATAATTTATTTAAAATTAAACCATTAAATTTTTATTAATTACCTTCCCTTTTTTTAAGTTTTTGTTTTTATAAATTTGACACATATATTTTTATGTGTTTTTTCTCCATTAAAATAATGCTAAATTTGGAAGTATTTAAGCTTTTTATTTAAACATATATTCAAAAATAATAAAAAATTAAAAGCATAATACCTAATAAGGAAACATTCTTTTTTTAATGCAAAATTCTCACTTTTCGTTTTCCCTTACTAAGTAAAAGATATATGAATAAAATGTATTTTAATTGACATAATTTTTATCAAGAATTATATAAACATACAAAAATGTTTAAGTAAGGGTGTGTTTGTTTTATTATGATGTTTTGAGTCTGAATGTGATTACTATATATTACCGGGTTATAAAGTGTGAATCTGAATGAAATAATGTTGTTTGTTTTTTATAAATGTAGGCTTTTATGGTGTGTGTTTTTTAAATACATATTAAACTATTTATAGTCAATTTATAATAGCCAAATTCATATATAATTATTTCAGCTGGTTAGGATTATGATCCAAATGATGTAATGACCAATTGTTTTGGTTATGCAGTAACTTAAGTTGGTCTCTATATATGCATGCTTTGATTTTTTTTAGTTTGTTAGTTGATTGCAACAGTTACATTTGGTTTTGGTTGTCTAAAATAATCCAGTTTGACTTTAGAAAGGTCAAACTCAGCAAAATTACTAACACAATGTACTACATTGTTTAAAGTATAACACCCTTATTTTTGACATATAGCAGCGGAAGCTAATCTGGAGTATTATTTCATAATACAACAGTCATAATCATAGAAAAGACTCAAAAAGACGTTTTTTAAAAGATAAGTTTAATCATTCATAATTTCATCAGAGTTTTTATAAATAAGAGGTCCCAAAATCTACATAAAAAAAAAAACCATAAAGTTGGAATGATAACAGTTTAGCCATCTTCAAGTCCGTACCACTCCGTGCCATAAGTTGCTCAATTACCTGAGATAAACATGCTAAAAAGGTCAACACAATGGTTGAGTGAAATTCATAGGTTATGGTAAATAGTGAATACAAGTCATCATAAGAGTGGGCTACGTTTTTATACACCCATAAAGTAATAATTGCAATGAGTACAATATTAAGAAAACATTATTATTCGTCTAAAGCTCATGGGCACTCAAACTCACTAGTGTATATATCAATATGATATATAAAAAGAAATTGGCCACCGTTAGTAATTGCATATACCTATGAGTTTCAAATATAGTGCGTTTGGTTACCTATCCGGCTAACACAAACGGGGTTCGTCAATCCCAATAGGCCTATTCATAATATTCACGTTCACTCGCAAGTGATTAATGGTCCAAGAGGTGAGGGTCTTTTGGCCATAAAGGGACTAGAAACATCGATGCAATAATATAATCAAGATAACATACATTTAAAAACACTTGTATTCATGGTTTAATAGCAAGTATCCGCTCCTCACGAGGTTTATGAAATAAAAGATTTAAAGGAGGCATGAAACTCTCCTTAACAGTACAGGAAATCTGATTTATGGCAAAAGTATATCAAGTGAATGTAACGGCTTCGTCACGCAGCCTGGGCTGATATTTCAAGTCTTAGTGTGATAGTTTATATTTCAAAACTTCATAAAGTTTAACGTATATCTTTGATTAATTAAATTATGGAAATATTGTATCTTGTTCGGCTATCATAATGCCGATGCCATGGGTTATTAATCTGTGAGGAGCCAGGACACTTGTAAAACCGTAAACCCAGCAAAACTCGTCCAAAATTGAAAACTTAAATGAAACCCATTCATATGGAAATCCCCTATAACGTGATACGTATAAAGAATTTAAGTTTCTTCAAATAATGCTACGATTATGATTAAAAAACAGATAAATGTGTCGGGTTTTAATAAAATCGAGTTTTCATAATATTAATATATATTTTTATAGTTTATATAAAAATATTATATTTATAGTTTTAAGTTTGCAAAATTGACAATATATACCATTGGTTTTATAACTTTTACAACTTAGTTCTTATATATAAAAGTATATATAATTTTAAACCTTTAACTTAGAAAACTTAGGAAAAAATAAGTCCATATAGTTATAATTTACTATAGAATAATAACATTTTTCAGCTCCTTTAGTATATTAATTTAAAAAAAATTATGATATATACCCCTATGCATGGAAATAATTTGCAAACAATCTAAAAATAAAAAAGCCACGCAAAGCTTATTAAGATTCCAAATGATATTTACAGGTTATAGCTTATTAAAATAAGCAAAATAATATGTTCTAACGTAACAAAAGTTTAGAAAAAAGGATTCGTTAGCTAGAAAATCAAAACATGTTGTTTTTAGGGTTTTAATAAAAAATACATGGGTTTGAGGATTCAAAGCTTCAAACAAGAGTTCATGTATAATCTTAAGAGTATTATGAACATTCTAATACAGAATATAAGTGTTACAATTAAATGACTTGTAAAAACAGCAACAAACTGGATCAGGAGTTGGATAAAAAGAAACAAATAAATCACCATGTTTAATAGAGATAAAGGAATATAAGATGGGAAGATTGTTGTGATTAGTTGAGAAAAAAAGGAGAAACACACCACACACACACACATACAAAAGTGAGCATCACCCCACCCATGAAAGTATGGAGCGGTGTATTTTATAGTCCTAGTGACATACAACTACATACTTAGTCAATTATTGGTCCCTATTATGTCACACTATAAATGAACTAATGTATTCCGAATATATTTCACCGATATTTAAGGCTAACAACTTTCCCCCAATATGGGACACATACTGAATACTTACAAAGTTCCTATCAGTTACAAATACAACATAAATAAAGACGTCCAAAGTACTTCCAAAGGCTGAAGATGTCTTGTGAGTTCCTCTTGGTCTTGAAACTTGTATTCCACTTGGATCTTCATTGTCTTTACTTGTACACGAACCATTGTAAGTATGCATGAACTGGATAACTTCCCCCAATCCATGCAAGCATTCTTGAAAAGCTTTCATCTTCATTAAGCCTCCTTTTTGGCGAAGTTTCTGAATCAGCTTCCCACCAAAACAACATCCCCTATCGCTAAGGTCAAGGCCGAACATCAAAGGCCATCAGGATTGTTGGTGCAACCTAAGATACCCGAATGGAAGTGGGACAACATCACCATGGATTTTGTCACGAAGCTTCCTAAGACGTCTCAAGGCTATGATACAATTTGGGTGATCGTTGACCGACTCACTAAGTCTGCAATCTTCACACCAATGAGAGAGACTAATCCTTTAGATAAACTTGCAAGATTGTACCTAAAGGAGGTGGTCACGAGACATGGGATACCTGTCTCAATCATTTGTGATCGTGACCCGAGATTCGCCTCAAATTTCTGGAGGTCACTTCAGAACGCTTTGGGTACAAATTTGGATATGAGTACTGCGTACCATCCACAAACAGACGGGCAAAGCGAGAGGACCATTCAAACTCTCGAGGATATGTTGCGTGCTTGTGCAATCGACTTTGGAAAGGGTTGGGTTAACCATCTGCCATTAGTCGAGTTTTCATAAAACAATAGCTACCACGCTAGCATCAAGGCCGCACCATTCGAAGCACTTTATGGTCGAAAGTGTCGTTCACCTGTTTGTTGGACTGAAGTTGGAGAAGCCCAAATACTCGGTCCAGAATTAATTCAAGGGATCACTGAGAAAATCATCCAGATCAAACAAAGGATGCAAGCTGCTCGTGATCGGCAGAAGAGTTACGCTGACTTGAAACGTAAGCCAATGGAATTCCAAGTTGGAGACAAAGTCATGCTTAAGGTCTCGCCTTGGAAAGGGGTCGTACGTTTTGGCAAACGGGGGAAGTTGAACCCTAGGTATGTTGGACCTTTTAAGGTGATTGAAAGAGTTGGAGAAGTGGCTTACAAGCTTGAACTTCCAGAAGAGTTGAGCAGAGTTCATAATACATTTCATGTATCTAATCTGAAAAAGTGTCATGCCGACGAACCATTAGCCGTTTCGTTGGATGGACTTAATTTGGACGACAAACTCCATTTTGTGGAAGAACCGGTAGAAATAGTGGACCGAGAAGTTAAACGGTTAAAGCGAAGTCGGATTCCATTGGTCAAAGTTCGATGGAACTCCAAGAGAGGTCCTGAGTTCACGTGGGAGTGTGAAGACCAATTCAAGAAGAAATATCCACACCTCTTCACCAAGACCACACCGTCGTCAAGTGCTGCATTGTGAGCCTTGAGGACAAGGCTCGTTTAACGGGGGAAGTCTATAACACCCTGTGTTTTCAAGTCTTTGACGATGTCAATAAATGTACTATTTATTTTTAGTATTGTACGTGTTTGCATTAAATTGTAAACGTTAAGTTAAATCGCGTACGCCAAAAATTAGCGTTCAATGTAAACGGGCATCAAACAATTAAATGTTTACATCAAGCAAGGGTTATATAATTATTTTGAGGATAATTATTAACTTTGTTCATTTTATTTTTATCGGATACGTAAAGTGTATACGTTTCGCGATAAATTGCGTTTAGGCACTCCCGGAACCACAAAAACTTTCCTACGCTTCAACAAATACCCACTTTTATACCCAATACATAAAAATTACATAAATATATCATGTATATGGTTATTTTGCCGAAAATATTACAACCTATACAAAGATATACTTGAAAAATGACAAAACTCTTTCTTTGGTCAAAATGTATACCATACTTCATTTATGGCACACCATTCCTACCATACTTTGACTAGGGACCATACCATGACCATCCTTTTGAACCATGCTTGTCCCCTTGACTAGTCATGCATGTTACTACTTATACATTTCATAAGAGAAGTAACTTACACACTTTACACTTAACAAAAATCAAACAAAAACCTTCTTTTTTCTCTCTACATGGCCACGGCAAGAAACAAGGTCCCAACACAATCCATATCAATTTTTATACAACCCATACACTCTTATACACACCTATTATAAGTCATTCTAAGGTGTTTCCAACCATTGAATCACCATTTGCAAGTTATAATCAAGAAAAGCAAGATTAGGGTTTTCTTAAGAAAATAAGGGTTTTCTTAAGTGCAAGCTTTGGTTTTGAATCTAAACACGGGTTTAGCATTTGTTTCTCATCATCATCATTCATCATAAGGTCTACCTTAAACCTTTATGTTCTTAGTTTATGAGTTTTTATATATATGATATGCTATTTAGTGAAATCACCATTAGGAATACTTTTGAACATGAAAAATATAATTTTTCTTGTGATTATGATTTTGTACACTTTTTCACATATTATGATATTGGTAATATCATGAAATAAAGGATATATAAGTCTTGTACAATCTTGGTTTAAGTATAAAAAGTTCATATGTAAACTTGTAATTAAAAGTTACGTAAGAAAGTTTATGATTTCATGTAAAGATAATAACTCGTGATCTTGATGATCTTGGACAAAATGACTTTGATGGGATTATGGACATAATATACATATGATATATGATATATATAAAGTATAAGACTTGTAGTAAAAAGTATAAAGTGGTAAAATATAAAAACAAAGCCAAAAATGAACTTAAGAATGTTAGTTAAACATTCTGTCCCAAAGTGCCTTAAAAATATATTTATTTTATATTTTTATAAGATAATACATTTCACGACGATTCCGAAAAAGTAAGAAACTTGTTAAACGGATTAATAACGAAAAAGTTACGTTAAAAACGAGTTATACGTTAATAAACGAAGTCGTAAGTAAATTTTTATAAAAAACATTTTTATAAAATTTATAAACAGCAAGTATTAATATTTTTAACAAATAATACATATTTTTAGGATTCCAAAAAGATAAGAATCGTAATTTTTCAATTAATAACGAACGAGTTATGAATTTCGCGAGTTTACGACAATTAATACTTTTATAAAACTATTTTTATAAAAGTTACTATTCATGACAGAAAGTTATATTTTTGTAAACCTCATAAAAATATAGAACTTTCAAATACGAGAACGTCCTCGAAAGAATCGTTAAAAACGGAGCTATAACGAATAAAATACGACATTTACGGGTTTTACGACGACGAATACGATTTTTATAAAACTCACGTCTGATGTGAACAGTAAAAGTTACTGTTCACCAGTAGGTCCGAAATTCAAAAATGTCAATTTATGATAACTCGTCTTGATACGAAAAGATGGACATAAGAAACGCGAGAATCGGGTTTAAAACGCAAGTCTACCCGCTAGCCTTAATGAGCTGCGTCATACAGTTAATCATCCATGTGGAGATCTATCCTTGTCGGTCAGTGACCTCTCCACAAAACTACGTAAACTCTTGACATCCTGACGTAGCCCCTGCATCTCCTCCTCAAGTCTCCCTAATCTTTAGGGCATGGTCCTCCCCGCAGCTCGGGGTGGTGGTGGCAGCTGAGGTGCCTGCACAGGTGCTGGATTAGCCTGAGCACCCTCATCGACTGCAAGAGCATCCTCAGTTGTGGTTATCAAAGTACTATATTACTAGGGAGTTTCATAATGAGGCCTCTTCGGATGGCGTTTCGACGAGTTGTTGGATTTACGATTTATAGTGTCCTAACTCCTCGAACGTCATGTCATGACCTCTTTAATTATGATAGCCCGAACGATAGTACGATGTAACAACTATAAGATTAATTCAAGTACTTGGTACTTATCCGACCTATGATAATTTAGGTTGCATTCGATCTTTTACGTGACGCTTTTCTGCGATATTTGGATTATCTGAACTCAAGGTGAGTTCATAGCCCCACATTTTTATGATTTCAATGATTTACAATTATAGGGTGGAAACATGTTTTGTTTTACAAATTGGACGCAAGTATTGATTACATGATTGCCTAAGTACCGATAACCCAGTTAAGCCCATTATCATGAACTGTCAATTGCATAGATGTAGTTGGGAATTACACTATGTGAGCGCGAATGTTATTTAATAGATCTATTCGGGAAACGACCTCCCCGTTCGGGTGACTAGCTATCACCGTGAACGAACGTTATAGCATGTCGAATTTTGGATGTTTAGGGTTAGACATCCGGATGGGCGTAAATTGCAATATATAGTTTAATTGCAAGAAAGATTGTCGAGCTATTGCTTGAGGTTAATGTGACATTCAGTCACATTCCATTGTACTTAACGGTTTTTTTTTGGTGTAATATAATTTACCGGGGTATCGTCCCTTTTACCAAAAAAAAAGATTGTCGAGCTTCAGTGTCATGAGCTTAGTGTAAATGTAATCTTGTTTTTGTGAGATCTGCATGTGTTGCATTATCACTAAAAAGACTTGCGGTCCTGCACATTATGATTTTATCAAACCTATGAATTCACCAACAATTTTGTTGACCTTTTTAAGCAATGTTTTCAGGAGATCAATAGGCATGGGATGCCAAGGATGCATTGGGTTATATTTTGGATTGCACGCTTAAAGATTTAGGTGCATCATATTTGGGGAAATGTATTGTCAACTTTTGTAATATTCGGCAATGAACAAGTAAAGCTATATGCTTTTGTATTAAATCTTTCAATTAAATCCAATGTATCATTTTAAACGACTTTTTGTGTCGTTCTTATATATCTTGTGCTATTGATCTTGAAGTAACACGCCCCGGACCCTGATTCCGCTGCGACCCAATTTGGGGGTGTTACAGATTGGTAATCAGAGCCAAGGTTATAGAGAATTAGGTGGTTTGGCCTACACTATAACCTAGGAACCTTCATATAGTTGCATGATAGGATTTATGTGTGCGGTGTTCCGCTGATTCTTGCTTTTGCGTTTATGTATATTATCTATCTATATTATCTATCTATATCATCTATCTTATATTTAGCTATCTTATATTATGTATCTTATATCGTATATTATATATATCGTCTATTATATATATCGTCTATTATATATACCGTCTATCTTATATATCGTTTATCGTTTAACAAACTAGATGAGTCACTTACTAAGCTGCGTAGGCAAGATACTGAGTATAATTGGGAAAGGAGGCATTTATGAATACGGTGGCCAACGTAATTATGAATGTGACACAACCTACGTGGAATTGGCTATCATGTTTGTTAATACAAATAATGTCTAAAAACGTTATTTATGTTTTTCGACCTCTCAACGTTTTGATAATAACAAAATGTAAAAACGTTTACAATAAAATTAAACGTTTACAAATTATTAATCGTAAATTTCTATTTCTAAGATTATTGATCACTTAAGGTATGAACAAACAAATCATTAAGCATTATTAGTGATCAAGAAAATATTTTTTTTCTCATCCATTACAAAATATTTTCACAAAATTAATTATACAAAATATTTTCTAATTAGAAGAAAAGTTTTATTAAAAACTTAAAATTTGAAATTCAAATTTTCCCCCCAAAACGGAAGCTTCTACATCAGATACAACATTCCTCACAAAAAGACAAAAAAGAGAGCGGAGTCTAGGTGGTGGCCCCCTCATAGGCCTAGCGGCCCCCTTATATATATGGGACCGCCGGGACCGCCACCAGTGACCGTTAATTTCTCCTGTCTATAAATATTGGTCTACCCCTTGCTGAAAATCATTCCTCTTTGCACAAAATTTTTCATTCTATTCTTTCTCTCTCTAAAATTTCTTTCTCTCACTAAAACTCTTGATCACTAACATACTTAGATCTTGTTTCAAGTGATCTAATCTCTTCTTCTCATCTCACGAGTTTAGTCTTAGAGAAATGATGACACATCGCCACGAGTGGCAGCGTCAGGCTGCAGATGATCTTGTTGTTAGTATATCATGCGTACCCAGGCTTGGAGGGTGGAGATGCGTTGACCACATTGGAGGACATGGTAAGCAGTTCCTAGACTTTGGTTACGATTGTATCTACTATGCAGTCTGTTAAGTTTTATGGGTTACTCCCAGCTAGCAGGCGGTATAGATCTTTTGTTTCAGATTAGCTATCCTGTATAGCCTACTAAGTATTACGGGTAACTCCCGGCTAGTAGGGCTTCATGTTGATTTTCATTTTGTAACCTAGCGATAGGGAAGCATTTTGTACCAAACAGATCATGTATATTTCCAGATTATATATGGAATGGATGTATTATGTTATGTCGATCTTGTGTTGGTTGTATATTTCACTGTGTGATGCGATCTTTTTATTTATGATGCATATGTTACGTCACGTTATGGTTGTATTGAAATCTAACGGGTATTGTATTTTCTTATGATTGAAGAAAATAGCACAAAAAAGAACCACAAGAGCAACCCGAGCCCCACCTGTCACACCAACTCCAAATGAAACAACCACAACTGTTACTCAGACACAACTTCAGGCCTTAATTGACCAAGGAGTTGCTGCTGCAATGGCTGAAGCAGAAGCAAGCAGGGCTAGGAATGGCTACAATAGCAATGGTTCAGGACCAAGGCCAGCCCAAATGGCTCGCGAATGCTCTACCTGAATTCTTGAAATGCAAACCTTTGACTTCAAAGGCAACTGGAGGGAGTCGTCGGACTCACTCGTATGGTTTGAGTATGATGGAATTGGTGTTTAGGCTTTAGCAATTGCCCAGTAACTAGCCAAGTAAATTCGCGGACTTGCACTCTGCAAGATGATGCTCTTACATGGTGGAATGCCCATGTTAAGACCACTACTACTGAAGCAGCTCATGCCATGACATGGGCAGCACTGAAGAAAATGATGACTGATAAATACTGCCCAAGGGGTGAGATCAAGAAGATTGAGACTGAGATGTGGAATCTTAAGGTCAAGGGCACCGATGTGGTGGCCTATAGTCGACGATTTCATTTTTTTTTTCATTTTTTTTTTTTTTTTTTTTTTTTTTTTTTTTAAGCAAAACTAGCTTTGATGTGTCCAGAATGTTCCCAGGAAGAGGTAGAAAAGATTGAAAAGTATATAGGTGGATTTGGCCCGATCTGATAATTGGCGTGTTAAAGGCATCAAAATCAAAGGACCATGCAAGAAGTATTGAGTTACAACTGAGTTGATGGGAGGATAGAACTCACTTGCCTATGTCTTGAAACGTCAGGCAGAAAGGGAAAAGAAAGAATGATGATTTTTCCAGGAACAATCAAAACCAACAGGTTAAGAGGCAGAATACAGGCCTTACACCGCAGGCAACAGTGAAAGGAAATCATACGCCGGGTCTAAGCCTCTATGTTCCAAGTGTAATTACAATCATGAAGGTCCTTGTCCACCTAGGTGCAATAACTGCAATAGGGTTGGCCATCTGGCCAGGGACTGTAGGATACGGCCTGCTAACAACAACAACAACACAACAACAAACAACAACAACACACCGCAACATCAACACAACGTACATCAACAATAATAATCAGAGGGAAAGGTTGCTTTGAGTGCGGAGCTCAAGGCCACTTTAAAAGAAACTGCCCAAAACTGAACAACAATGATTGTGGTAATCAAGCTGGGAATGACAGGGCTCCAGCGAAGGTGTATGCGGTTGGAAATGCGGGGGCAAACCCAGACAACGTCGTTGCGGGTACGTTCCTTCTAAACAACCGTTATGCTTACATCTTATTTGATACTGGTGCCGATAGGAGTTTCGTTATCTACTAAATTTTATTAAAACAAAAATTTTTTAATGCATTGTAGTACCCTGCTTGATATCGTTCCCCAATACACTAGATCATGGTTACAACGTAGCTAGCCGAGTAGGTTAATTGGAGTAAATACTATTTAATGGGTTGTACGTTAAAACCTTCCGGAACCAATCCGTTCACCATCAACTATAGCGGTAGAGATGGTAGTTTCGAGTCATAATGGCAGGACTGGTTGTCAAAATTCTAGTGCCGTTATCGACTGAGACTAAGAGATTGTTCGGATACCTGGAGAAATAAAAACCTTAACCATACACGGTGATGGAAGTTACCCAGGGAAATGTGACACGATTAAACATCATTTCGTGCACAAAAGCGCATAGTACATGGAAAAGGATTTTCCTATCTTTTTGGCACATTTACTAAGAAGAGGTGACGGGACAAGTCGGAGGAGAAGCGACTTGAGGACGTACCAATTGTTTGAGACTTTCCCGAAGTATTTCCTGAGGACTTACCGGGTCTTCCTCCGACTCGACAAGTGGAGTTTCAAATTGATTTGAGTACTGGTGTGCACCAGTACGCACGGGCACCTTATCGTTTGGCGCCTTCGTGATGAAAGAGTTATCTGAGCAACTGAAAGAACTGTCCGATAAAGGCTTTATAAGACCTAGTTCCTCACCTTGGGGAGCTCCGGTCTTGTTTGTCAAGAAGAAAGACGGATCATTTCGGATGTGCATTGATTACCGAGAACTGAATAAATTAACGGTGAAGAACCGTTATCCGCTCCCAAGAATTGATGACCTATTTGATCAGCTCCAAGGGTCGAGTGTCTACTCGAAGATTGACTTAAGATCAGGTTATCACCAATTGAGGGTTCGAGAAGAAGACATTCCGAAGACTGCCTTCAGAACTCGTTACGGCCATTACGAATTCCAAGTTATGCCGTTTGGTTTTGACAACGCCCCGCCGTATTCATGGACCTTATGAATCGGGTTTGCAAACCATACCTGGATAAATTTATGATTGTCTTTATTGACGACATTCTGATATATTCGAAGAATAAGCAAGAGCACAAAGAGCATCTGAAGATAATATTGGAATTGTTGAAGAAAGAGGAGTTGTATGCAAAATTTTCCAAGTGCGAATTTTGGATTCCCAAAGTACAATTCCTCGGTCATGTGATCGATAGTGAAGGAATTCATGTGGATCCGCCAAAGATGAATCCATTAATGATTGGGCCTCTCTTAGTCATCCAGTAGATTCGTCAATTCTTAGGTCTTTGTGGGTATTACGAAGATTCATTGAACGGGTTTTCGTTGATCGCCAACCAAATGACAGCTTACTCAAAAGAAGGTCAAGTTTGAGTGGGGCGATAAACAAGAAGCAGCTTTTCAACTGTTGAAACAAAAGTTGTGCAGTGCACCAATCCTTGCATTACCTGAGGGAAGCGAAGATTTCATCGCATACTGCGACGCTTCGAAGAAGGGTTTGGGCGCTGTATTGATGCAGAGAGAAAAAGTGATTTCTTATGCATCACGCCAGTTGAAGATTCATGAGAAGAACTATACGACTCATGATTTAGAACTTGGTCAGTGGTGTTCGCTCTCAAGATCTGGAGACATTATTTATATGGAACAAGTGTACGGTGTTCACCGATCACAAGAGTTTGCAACACATTTTAGATCAAAAAGAGTTGAACATGAGGCAACGACGATGGTTAGAGTTGCTAAGTGATTACGATTGCGATATTCGTTATCACCCGGGGAAAGCAAATGTCGTTGCTGATGCTTTAAGCAGGAAAGAACGAGAACCACCGCTAAGAGTTCGAGCATTGGTTATGACTATTAGTTTGGACCTTCCTAAACAGATCTTAAATGCTCAGAACGAGCGCAAAAAACCGTGATCAGTAAGAGTAAGACGTTGGGGGAATGTTGGTTGGAAATGCTAATTTCTCAGAGCTATTACAGAACAAAAGTTGGAACCACGTACGGATGGAACCTGTGCCTCCAATGGCAGATGCTGGTTACTTGTTTTGGCAAATTTACGGACCGTGTCTCTGCACGAATCCCATAAATCAAAATACTCTATTCATCCGGGTTCTGACAAAATGTACCAAGACATGAAGAAGTTATATTGGTGGCCCAACATGAAAGCCGACATAGCTACTTATGTTAACAAGTGTTTGACCTGTGCTAAGGTCAAGGCCGAACATCAAGGTAGTCAGGATTGTTTAGTACAGCCTAGATTCGAATGGAAGTGGGATACATCACCATGGATTTTGTCACGAAGCTTCCTAAGACGTCTCAAGGCTATGATACAATTTGGGTGATCGTTGACCGACTCACTAAGTCTGCGATCTTCACACCAATGAGAGAGACCGATCCTTTGGATAAACTTGCAAGATTGTACTTAAAGGAAGTGGTCACGAGGCATGGGATACCCGTCTCAATCATTTGCGATCGTGACCCGAGATTCGCATCCAATTTCTGGAGGTCACTTCAGAACGCTTTGGGTACAAATTTGGATATGAGTACTGCGTACCATCCACAAACAGACGGGCAAAGCGAGAGGACCATTCAAACTCTCGAGGATATGTTGCGTGCTTGTGCAATCGACTTTGGAAAGGGTTGGGTTAACCATTTGCCATTAGTCGAGTTTTCATACAACAATAGCTATCACGCTAGCATCAAGGCCGCACCATTTGAAGCACTTTATGGTCGGAAGTGTCGCTCACCTGTTTGTTGGACTGAAGTTGGAGAAGCTCAGATACTCGGTCCAGAACTGATCCAAGAGACCACTGAGAAAATCATTCAGATTAAACAAAGGATGCAAGCTGCTCGTGATCGGCAGAAGAGTTACGCTGACTTGAAAGTAGGACAAGGAATTCCAGTGGAGACAAAGTCATGCTTAAGGTCTCCCCTTGGAAAGGTGTTGTACGTTTTGGCAAACGGGGGAAGTTGAACCCTAGGTATGTTGGACCTTTTAAGGTAATAGAAAGGGTTGGAGAAGTTGCTTACAAGCTTGAACTTCCAGAAGAATTGTAAGAGAGTAATTAATACATTTCATTTATTAATCTGAAAAAGTGTTTTGCCGACGAACCATTAGCGTTTCCGTTGGATGACTTAATTGGACGACAAACTTCATTTTGTTGAGGACCGTAGAAATGTGACCGAGAAGTTAAACGGTTGAAGAGAAGTCGGATCCCATTGGTCAAAGTTCGATGGAACTCCAAGAGAGGTCCTGAGTACACGTGGGAGCGTGAAGACCAATTCAAAAAGAAATATCCACACCTCTTCGCCAATACCACACCGTCGTCAAGTGCTGCATTGTGAGCCTTGAGGACAAGGCTCGTTTAACGGGGGAAGTCTATAACACCCTGTGTTTTCAAGTCTTTGACGACGTCAATAAATGTACTATTCATTTTTAGTATTGTACGCGTTTGCTTGTAATTTCATGAATTAAGTTTAAATCGCGTAAGCTAAAAATTAGCGTTCAATGTAAACGGGCATCAAACAATTAAATGTTTACATCATTCAAGGGTTATATAATTATTTTAAGGATAATTATTAACTTTGTTCACACTTTAATTTTTTTTTTAAAAAAATTTCGGTACGAAAATGGCATGCATGATATATATAGGAAGAGTATGAGATATTTCTAGTTGCAAAGTTTGACTAAAAAGTCCAAGGGGGGGCTTGGTTGGGACGTGGGTTCAAGGGGACAAGAAAGGAGGGAAACAAGGGACTTAATGGTTTAGGTCTTGGTTCCTTCTAATGGGAATCATCCCATGAAGTTAAGGACTTGTGTTTCACTAGCTTATTTCCTTATTAATTTGTATGTTTACTTGTGTATTATAAAAGAAAAGTGTAAGTAAAGTTTTATATAAAAATGTAATGTGTAGTTTTTATTTAAAAGGTATACTTGTAATGTCTTGGTTAATTTGTACATATACATTTATATAGGACATGTATATGTATGCTCATATGCATAAAGTTTTATAAACTTCGATCATTGTATATAAACGTAGGTATTTGTTGAAGCGTACGTTAATTTTTAGGGTTCCGGGAAAACCTAATTGTCATTTATCGCGAAACGTAAACACTTTCACGTATCCGATAAAATAACTTGTGTAATGTTAATAATTATCCTCAAAATAATTACTTAACCCTTGTTTGACGTAAACAATAATTTTCTTGATGCCCGTTTACGTTAACTGATTATTTCTTGCTTACGCGATTTAACTTAACAATTTTCATTAAAAACAAACACGTACAATACAAAAAAAATAAAAAGCGACTTTATCAATGTCGTACATTGTCCTAAAACACGGGGTGTTATACACCACCTGACTAGGCCACGTGACATGTGGTACCACAACCCTAGCCAAGTAGGGAACGAACTCGAGACGTGACAGGTGAGTGCATTAGGCAACCCACAAGACCATCTGTGCTGGAGCAGAGATCTTGAAATATATAGGCAGTAATTTCCTTTTAAGGTCAAATTAGGTTGGTCCGGTTTTATTATATAAAAGGTCCAAATAAGGCTTGACTGGTTCAAATAAGAAAGGTTCAAAAGGTGAGGAAGGCACCGATAGATTCGTAATTTCATGCTCTTTCCAATGGAGTGCTCATGGAATTTTTCTAAATTTGTTTGAATATCAATAAACGTGAAAACGTCGTTGAAACTTACCAGAAAATTACCGTTTTTGCATTGTTTTCAATACTTTATACCTACAAGACATAATAACACAAACCAACGTTTTCAGGAACTAGCATTGATGTATGCTAGGATGTTTCCTGAAGAGTCGGATAAGATCGAGAAATATGTTGGTGGTTTGCCCGACATGATTTACGGAAGTGTAATGGCATCTAAGCCTAAGACAGTGCAAGATACAATTGATTTTTCAACTGAACTGATGGACAAAAAGATCAGCAATCTTGCTGAACGTCAAGCTGAGAATAAGAGGAAACTCGATAACAACAGCCAAGCTCAACAAAAACCTCCCAAGAAGTAAGGTGTGGCTATAGCTTATACTGCTGGGTCTGGTGAAAGGAAGGAGTATGCTGGAACTCTACCATTGTGCAACAAGTGCAAGTTTCATCACAATGGCCAGTGTACTGTAAAGTTCATAAACAGCAAGAGAGTTGGACACTTGACCCGAGACTGTAGGAGTCCTGCTACTACTAACAATCAGAGAAACCATACTTTCTATGAATGTGGGAATCAAGGGCACTACAAGAGTGATTGCCCAGAATTGAAGAACCGAAACAATGAAAACCAAGCTGAAGGTACTGAAGCACGTGGAATGGTGTATGCCTTAGGAGGAGGAGAAACCGATCAAGACCCTAACAACATTGAAGATGAGATAGAAGCTTAAAAGAGAAAGTTGTCTCAACAAAAATTTGATAGATACTTTATCTCCTTAGGAGTTCTCGTTGTATTTCTCTTAAATTTTCGTTGTACTGAATGATTTCAAGTATCTATCAAATTAATGTATTATGAAAACGTCAATTCTACTTTAACTCTCTATAAATTTTTATACAAATCACTCCCACAATTATTATGAAATTATAACACAATTTTGACAAAAATGAGCATCGCATCGTTAGCCCTCAAATATACATAGCTTGATCACCTATGTATAATTCAAGAAAGACCATGCCCATGCTGAGATTAGCCACCTTAAAACTTCTTGTCAAGAAACAATTTTATATTTATATCAAGTTTTGTGTGCGTACTCATAAAATGGATTTATCACGAGGAACCAAACTAATAATCGCAAAAAAAAAAATTAACCGACACGTTAAGCTGAAGGGAACGAATAAGCCCACTAGAAGCTGAGCATTGGTCGCAACAATAAATATTAAACCAACGTCACTAATCTTGAACGCTCAAGTTAAATCAATTTAAAAGGGGAATGCAAACGAGTTACTAAGCATGGTAACGAAATATTCGAAAGACATAAATAAAAATAAACAATAGATTCTGTATGGGCCACAACATCCGTTTATTATCTTAGAAATAAGATTACATAAGAACATAAAGGAAATACAAGTTTTATTACAACCCTCCCCTAGCATTGATATCTATTCCTTCCAAAGTAAATCCACGCCAATAGCTAGGACGATGATCGGCGCGAGAATCGCAAGAATAAAGGCCAGATACTGTAAAAAATATTTTCTCTTCGTATAGGAATAGCAAGATAAATCGAATGTTTATCGATCTCGGCCATCCGCCAAAGTGTAATGATATGCAACATGTTTTGAGGATTGGATAAGAGAATATTTAAGTAAAAGATTTAGTGTTGTATGGAGAAATGGAGGATACAAATATGTTATTTAAAAGGAGGGGGTGACCGTTGGAGTCACTGTTCATGACCGTTGGGTCACAATTCACTTATAAAAAAAACATTTACCCACACCTCTTCACAAAGACCGCACCGTCGTCAAGTGTCGCATCTTAAGCCTTGAGGACAAGGCTCATTTAACGGGGGAAGACTATAACACCCCGTGTTTTCAGGTCATTTTACGACGTCATTTATTTCACTATTTATTTTTAGTCTCGTACGCGTTTGCTTTTAATTTTAATCGTTAAGTTAAATCGCGTAAGCTAAAAATTATCATTCAACGTAAACGGGCATCAAACAATTAAATGTTTACGTCAAGCAAGTGTTAGATAATTATTTGGAGGATAATTATTAACTTTGCACATTTTATTTTTATTGGTTACGTAAAGTGTTTACGTTTCGCGATAAAATACGTTTAGGCATTCACGGAACCACCAAAATTTATCTACGCTTCAACAAATACCCATTATTATACCCAATACTCAAAGTTTTATAAAACTTCACCCACATTTACCATATAGGCCGAATTCTACATAAAAGAATTAAATCAAGACATACAATTTACAAGTTATACCTTTATACTTAAACTTACCAACTTATAACTTCAAAATTATGCAAGATATTTCCATAAAAGTTCAGAGACACCAACTAGTTCATCCCCCCTCCTAAATTTCGTAGGATGCTTCCCATTTTAGGGAACCAAGAGCACACAAAGCTTAACTAAAAGTCTTGTACAAGCTAGAAACTTATTAAGCTAGATCATGACTAGTATTTTTGACCACTATTTCCCTAATTCCCTCCCCATGTTTTCACTTAACCTAAGACTTTCTAATAGTAAAATTAACTCTCTACTTATGTATATAAAGACCTTCAACTAGTAGATATCAACGCACATTCATTTACATAAAAAAACTCACACAATCTCTCTTGTGCTCTCTCCCTAACCAACGGCCAAACACAAACACCCTACATAATCTATACAAATTTTATTTACCATGTATACAAATGTTCTAACATCATATCTAAGGTATTTTAAGGTGTATGGAAGGTTTAGTTTAGTGTTTAAAAGGGGTAAACAAGAAAGGTGCAAGATTAGGGTTTCTTAGAATTTAGGGTTTTCTAAGTCTTGGAAGCTTAGGTTTTATATCTAAACTAGGGTTTAGATCTTGCTACTCTTCATCATACATCATCCTAAGGTTATCTAAAAACCCTACACTCTTTACATTTGTGATTTCATGTGTATATTATGTTTATATAGTGAATCACCATCTAGGATATATATTAACATGTAAAATGGATTTTTTTACTTTTGATCATGGTTTAATATACTTTGTCACATGTTATATTAATGTTAAGATCATGTTGTAATGGAAGAATAAGCATTATACAAGTATAGGTTACTTTATAAGTAAAAAAATATGAGGACTTGTTATATGAGGACTTGTTATCATGGATAATACTTGGACAATTTATGGACTAAATGACCTAAAGTACATGGGACTTGTAGTATAAGTGTTGTAGAGGACTTGTAACAAAGTTACTAAATTAAGAACTTATAAAAACAAGTTTTAAACTCATTTTAACAAAAATATCAAAACCTACTGTTTTTAATTCGAAAATAAGGTATTTATTTTATGTTTTTATAGAATACTACATGTCATGAAGATCGTAGGCATGTAAAGAACTCGAAAATCCGAGCTATAACGACGAAGATACGCCATTTGCAAGTTTTACGATAATAAAAGCTTTTATAAAAACAATTTTATAAAAACTTATTATTTTCCAATTATGATAAAAACATATAACTATTTTTCATAGAAATTAAATATTTTTAGGATTCCAAAACATTAAGAATCATAATTATTTAATCAATAACGAACGAGTTATGAATTTTTCATGTTTACAATAATAAATACTTTTATAAAAATAATTTTATAAAAACAAGTTACTGTTCACCTCAGATACTTTTTGAAAAATATCATACTTTGATATAACTTTTAATTACAAAGACATGCTCGAAATAATCAGCAAAATCGGAGTTAAAATGAATAAGATATGACTTTTACGAGATTACGCTAATTAAATTTATAAAAAATAAATTATAAAAGTGCATGAACAGTAAAAAACACTGTTCATCAGAGGACTTAAAAAACTAAAGTATAATATTTTGATAAATCTTCTTAATACGAAAGCGTGGACGTAAAAAACGTACAAAACGAACTTAAAACGAGAAAGATACGCACTATTTTATAATTGTGCACTATTTCCTGACGTGAATAGTGTTGATTCGTTTTTAATAAAAAAAATTGCAAAACATTTTAGAATCACTTATATAATATTTATACATGTTCTAAACTTTATAAATATTATCTTACAAAGGCGATTGAGCTATTTATACGATTATATGAGTATAATTACATGGTTATTATTTATCAAATGCAATATTAATATTATTTCAAAAATACAATCAGATGGTGATGTAGCTATATAGAATTATATATGGTATTAAATATTCAAAGTACTTAGTACTCATACGACCTATAATTAATTAGGTTGCAATCGGACTTTTACGTGACACATTTTCATTCTGTGATTTACATTGTTGATTCATTCGCTCAAGGTGAGTTTATAGCCCCTCTTTCACTTGTTTTACATTTACTTACAAATATCGGAGGAGAATACATGCTCGTTACAACTTTGTTATACACTTATTTTCATATCTCACAGGGAGATACAATACTTGTTTTTACTTATGGACGCAACAACTATACTTTACTCTTATAATTACAGATTAGCTTAAGTTGCATGAACTATAAATTACTCGGAGGGTAAGCGCGAATATTATAAAATCAATCTATTCGGGATTGACAATTCTCGTTCGGGTGATTAGCTATCACTGAGCAAATGAACGTTATACCATGTCGGAGCACGACTGGATTGGTATCTACAGGGCCAACAACTACATACTCATGAACCCTTACTGTGCCTTGAATAAAGTGGCATACATATAAGTCTATATCGCAGTTTCATGAACTTAGGGGTGTTACAGAATCACACATGGTGACTATTGTATTGGATACAATGGCCATGCGTACTTTACAACCGCTTTGTTCCAACTATACTCAACTTTTTGTGACTATCGTATGGGATACAATAGTCATACACATCTTTGATTTCAACATTTATGTATACAATTTTGGTAACTATTATAACTATTGAAATAGTCATATACTCTTTACAAATCTTTGATCCAACTCTTGTACTTACAAAAATCTATGAACTCACCAACTTTATGTTGACACTTTTAAGCATGTTTTTCTCAGGTGAATTAGATGCTTGACATACATAATGTGCATTGGAGTCTAGACTATACAAGACTACATTTATGGATTTCTACAAATAAATCTCGTTGTGTTATTTCAGTCTTACATTATTGATGCAAACTTTGGGACCAACGTTATAACAAATTCAGATTTTGGTTAAATCAACGAGATCATTTTTTAAACGACTCATTTAGAGGTCGTTCTCTCATATCTTGTGTAATGTACTTATGAAGTAACACTCCCGGACATAATTCCGCTGCGACCCAATTTGAGGGTGTTACAGATTGGTATCAGAGCCAAGGTTATAGAGAACCAGGTCAAATGTTTTGCTTGGACTATAACCGTTTCACAAATATTGCATCATACAAAAGTTTTTTACAGGACATACATACACTATTTGTTTGCATTAGTTGGTCATACTAGATGCTTACATGATTAATATACGTGTTTATATTATACTACGTATATTGCTACTGGTCTTATATAATATACTTATATAAGTTTAATTTTTCTTGTTACAGCAGTCATGTCGCGTTTATGGTTTTATGAAATCTGATGTGTATTGTATTTTCTTGTGATTTTGAAGAAAATAACACCAAAGAAAAGAACCACAAGGGCATCACCAGCCACAACAACCACCACTACCACACCAGTCACCAATGCCCAGCTTAAGGTATAATACCCCCATTTTTGACATATAGCAACGAAAGCTAATCTGGGTTATTATTTCATAGTACAACAGTTATAATCATAAAAAAATGTCTCAGAAAGAGCGTTTTTATAAAAGATAGAAGTTTCTATTCATTATGTTCATCAGAGTTTTTACAAACAGAAGTCCATAATTTACATGGAAAACATAAAGTTTAAATATCACAGTTTAGTCATCTTAAGTTGTGTCACTCGTGCCAAAGTGTTCAATTATCCTGAGATAAAAACATGCTAAAAAGTTCAAACACAATGTGATGTGATTATTCATAGCTTTATTTTAAATAGTGTGAATACAAGTCTATCATAGAGTGGGTTAAGTTTTTATACACCCAAAGTGTAATAATTGCAACGAGTACAATTTTTATGGAAAAACGGTTATTATTTACGTCTAAGCTCATGACACCGAGGCCTTAAGGAAAGGACTTAGGAAATAATATATCAGAATAGCATACAGTTGGAAAAACATTTTATGGTTTAAGCATGTATCCCCCTCACGAGTTTATGAAATATTAAATAGATTTAAAAGTGAGGCTATGAACTCGCCTTAACAGTATAGGGAAATCTGATTGATGGCTAAATGTTATATATGTGAAAGTAACGGCTTCGTCACGAAACCTAGGGTGATATGTCAAGTCTTAGTGTGATAGTTTATGTTTCAAAACTTTATAAAGTTTTAACGTATATCTTTGATTTATTAAATTATCGAAATATTGTATCGTTGTTTGGGCTATCATATTCCAGAGGCCATGTAGTATCGTTTGAGGAGCTGGGGCACTTTAAATCGTAAACCCAGCAAACTCGTCAAAACAAAAACTTAAATGAAACCCTTCATATGAAATTCCCTAGTAACGTGATACGATAAGATTTTAAGTTTCTTCAAAAGCTAGTCGATGATAAGTTACGTTAAATATATAACGAAATAATGCGTCGATTATGATTAGTATACGATAAATGATATATGGGTTTTTATAAAATCGACGTTTTTGAATATTAATTTATATTTTTATTATTTATATAAAAATTACTTATATTTTTTATTTTTAAGTTTTCACAAATTGGCAATATATAACCTTGTTTATAAACTGGTACAACTTTAGTCCTTTTATTTATAAAGTATATATATTTAAACCTTCATGCTTTGAAAACTTGCAAAATAGGTCCTTATAGTTTATAAACTTTAGAATACGACCATTTTCATACCTTTTAGTTTTAAATTTCTAGAAAGTTACGTTATTACCCATATGCATGGAAATGTTTGCTCAAAAAAAGTCCAAAAGGTCATGCAAAATTATTTTAGGATTCTAATGATTTTGCAGGTTAAAGCTTATTAGAATAAGCTATAATAAGTGTAACGTAATAAAAGTTTAAAAAAAGGATTCGTTTTAGAATCAAAACGGGTTCGTTTATGGGTTTTAATAAAATACAATGGATTTGAGGATTCAAGGCTTCAAAAAGAGTTTTATATATGATCTTAAGGAGTATCATGAACATTATAATACAGTAATATACAGGCTTTGGAAACAAGATCTTAGGTCTTACTTGAGTAAAATGGAGCTCAAATGGGGTTTTCGGGTTTGTACGCCTAGTAACGACTTCAAGGCTTCGTTTTTCTTGCTTCTTGGGCTTCCTATTTGGAGGCTTAGTGGACTTCTATCTACTTTCCTTGATTGATTTAGAACTCCATTGATGAGTATATGAGTTTTTGATGTGTGATTTGAAAGGGTGTGAGTTTTGGTTTATATAGGGCTCTAGAAGCCTTTGTGCTGGGGGGGGGTGACTAAGTTTTCTAGTTTGCTTAGTGTAAAGGCTACTTAGTGATTTCTTGGTGCTAGTATGATAATTATTATAAGGGCTAGCTTGTAGCTAAGAGAGGTGGAAGGTGTTGAAGGGGTGTTTGGATGCTACGGCTAAACAAGGAGCAACAAGGAGGTGATGTAGCAAGCTTGGTGGCTAAGGAAAAGAATAGAGGTGCTTGTAAGCTACTTGGGTGGCTGCTTGGTGAGTTATAGTGGTGCTTGGTTGGTTGCTTGGGTTTAAAAATGGGTCAAAATGGAGCAAAATGGGTCACGGGTTGGTTTAGGGCTCGATTTAGGGTTTTAGACTTTTAGATTGAGTTAGGGTTAGGGTTTAGGATAGAATAAGGATTAGTGTTAGGACTGAGATTAGGGCTTAAGATTAAGGTTTAGGGCTTAGTTTTAGGTTTAGGGTTTAATTTTTGATTAAAAGTAAAATTATGGTTTAAGGTTTTATTTTTAGGGTTTAAGGTTTTAGTTAGGGTTTAGGTTTAAGGTTTAAAAGTCATGCATTAAGTGCTTGTACCTTGTACTAAAGTGGTAGTAAGAAACCAAAGTGATTTAGGAGGTAAAATGACCTAATTTGACTTTCTTGCATTATTGACTTATACATTGAGCTTTAGAAAGTTGTAACTCAATTAAGGAGAGAAAAGATATTCAAATGTTGTGTATTGATACTTGTACACATGCTTTAAAGGCTTGTACATTCATTTTATATGTATACATTACATATAATTGGGGTTTTGATATAAACGTTAACGTTTAATGCTTGTTTTGAGATAACGTTTTGAAAAGTACGTTAAATGGATAATGTACTTGGTAAGATGATATTAAGATATAGACTTGACATATTAGGATGTTTACATGCTATAAACATAGATAAAGATGGCATTGATAGAGGTTGCGTGAGCTCGTTTACTTTAGAGATGCATGTTACGTTGCATAATGAGATAAAGCAAAAATTTCCCTATAAAAAGGTGGTATATATATATAATAGATGGATATTAAATGCCATTAATTTAATAGATAGATATTTCATTGATGAAAATTGCGGGTTGTTATATAAGGCATTGATCAACCAAGGCGTTGCCGATGCATTGGCAGCACGTAACGTTGACAAAAGCATAAATAGCGATGACAACCATAATTCAGGAACGGGTGTAAGAAGACAAGCTCCTCTTCCTCATGAGTGCACTTACCCAGATTTCATGAAATGCAAACCCCTATATTTTAAGGGTACTGAAGGAGTTGTCGAGTTGACTCAGTGGTTTAAAATAATGGAAACTGTGTTCCGTATAAGCAACTGCACTGTGGAAAACCAAATCAAGTTTGCCACTTGTATTCTTCTTGAAAGTGCTCTAACATGGTGGAACGCCCACGTTAGGACTGTTGGTCACGATATTGCGTATGCAACGAACTGGACAAACCTGAAAAAGATGATGACCAACAAGTACTGCCCAAGGGGCGAGATTAAGAAGCTTGTGGTTGAGATGTGGAACCTGAAGGTTGAGGGTACCGATGTGGTAGGCTATAACCAACGTTTTCGGGAACTGGCATTGATGTGTGTTAGGATGTTTCCTGGAGAGTCGGATAAGATCGAGAATATGTCGGTGGTTTGCAAGTTTTACGACAATAAAAGCTTTTATAAAAATAATTTTATAAAAACTTATTATTTTCCAATTTTGATAAAAACATATAATTATTTTTCATAGAAATTAAATATTTTTAGGATTCCAAAACATTAAGAATCATAATTATTTGATCAATAACGAAGGAGTTATGGATTTTTCATGTTTACGATAATAAATACTTTTATAAAAACAAGTTACTGTTCATCTCAGATACTTTCTGAAAAATATCATACTTTGATAGAACTTTTAATTACGAAGATTTGGTGCACTGTAAAGTGCGCAAACTGCAAGAGAGTTGGCCACTTGACCCGAGACTATAGGAGTCTTGCTGCTACTAACAATCAAATAAACCTCACTTGCTTTGAATGTGGGAATCAAGGGCACTACAAGAGTGATTACCCGAAATTAAAGAACCAAAACCATGAAAACCAAGCTGAAGGTACTGAAGCACGTGGAATGGTATATGCCTTAGGAGGAGGAGAAACAGATCAAGACCCTAACAACATTGAAGATGAGATCGAAACTTAAAAGAGAAAGTTGTCTCGCTTTGCCTAGTATAATTCAGGAATGAGTTCTTGTTGTATTTCTCTTAAATTTCTGTTATACTAAATGATTTCAAGTATCTATCAAATTAACGTATTATGAAAACGTCAATTCTACTTTAACTCTCTAATTTTTATTACAAATCACTCCTACAATTATTATGAAATTATAACACAATTTTGACGAAAATGAGCATCGCATCGTTAGCCCTCAAATATACATAGCTTGATCACCTATGTATAATTCAGGAAAGGACCATGCCCATGCTGAGAGTAGCACCTTAACACTTCTTGTCAAGAAACAATTTTCTATTTATATCAAGTTTTTTGTGCGTATTCATAAAATGTATTTATCACGAGGAACCAAACTAATAATCATAATAACTAAGTAAATTCTTACACCACCGTACTATATAAAGTCGACATCATTTTATACAAAATCCTATATCCAAAAGTCAAGACGCATCCCTAGTCATCCTAGGACGATCTACTAAAAAGTTTACTCGCCATTAAGGAATATATCAATACACCATTTTCAACGTCTGCGTAATACCATAGAGCTCAGTAGTTACGATACCACCATAGATATAAATTCGTTATCACCCTAAAGAAATGTTATAACTGAACAGCCCGTAGAGAAGAAAGAACGAAGACGAATCAGCCCACTAGAAGTCGACCTTAGTCGCACAATAAATATTAAACAACGTCCACTAATCTTGAAACGCTCAAGGTTTAAAGCAATTTATAGAAGGGGAATGCAAGCCGTTTACTAAGCATGGTAACGAAAAAAAAAATATTCAGAAAGACATAAATAACAATAACCAATAGATATGTTGCCACAACATACCGATAATTACTTAGAATAAAGATTACATAAGGAACAAAAAGGAAATACAAGGTTTATTACAACCTTCCCCTAGCAATAATACCTATTTCTTCCAAAGTAGATCCACGCCAATAGCTAGGACGATGATCGGCGCGAGAATCGCAAGAATAAAGGCCAGATACTGGAAATATTTTTTGTATGGGACGTAGGCAAGATAAATGCCGAATGCTATCGCGCTCGCCATCGCCAAGAGTGTAATGGTATGCAACATTTTTAAGGATTGGATAAGAGAAAATTTAAGTGGAAAGATTAGTGTTGTTAGGAGAAATGAGAGGATAAAAAATTTGGTATTAAATAGGAAGGTGACCGTTTGGTCCACTGTTCAGTTTATCGATTGAGATCACATGTTCCTGACGCGTTAATGTCACTGTTCACTTATAAAAAAGTATATTTACCCACACCTCTTCATTAACACCATTCCGGAAGGTAAGTCAAACTGAATTTTGGGACAAAATTCTTTTAATAGGAGGAGACTGTAACAATCCATATTTTCAGTTTACGACGTCATTTATTACACTATTTATTTTTAGTCTCGTACGCGTTTGTTTTTAATTTTAATCGTTAAGTTAAATCGCGTAAGCTAAAAATTATCATTCAACGTAAACGGGCATCAAACATTTAAAGTTTACGTCAGCAAGTGTTAGATAATTATTTAGAGGATAATTATTAACTTTGCACATTTTATTTTTATTTGGTTACTGTAAAGTGTGTTACCCGTTTTTTAAGGCATTCAACACGAAACCAACAAAGAAACATTCTCTACGCTTATTCATTCACAATCCAGGAGTTTCAACAACTACCCATTATTATAACCCCAATACCTAAAGATTGTAAAAACTTCACTACCCACATGTAATTATTTAGATTAGGCTGAATTTTATATAAAAAAGGACCAAACAAACCAAAACACTTACACCCTTAACATTACAAGTATTACATCTACATTTAACCTTTGCAACTTTAAGCTTCAAGTTACACAAGATTTTTATACAAAATATCAAAGATACCAACTAGCACCTCCCCCCTAATTTTGGATTCAACATAGTCCCAAAGGGACATGAAGCACACAAATCACCAACTTGAACTTGTACAACTCCAAACTCATTAAACCTTAGGTACCATGGCTAGTTATTTTGACCAAGACTTTCCTTAAATCCCTCGCTATGTCTTTCTAAGTCTTGACCACTCTCTAATAGTAACTTGGACCAAGGTTGATGTATAAATACATGCCTACTAGTAAAGAGATAACACACTACATTTCCTTAAGCAAAAATTTGCACTCATTCTCTTTGTTTCTCTCCTTTAACCAATGGCCAAACTCAAAACCCCTAAATAATCCATAAAAAAATTATTTACCACATATACAAGTGATCTAACATCATATCTAAGGTATTACAAGAAGGTTTGAAGGTTTAGATTAGCATTTACAAGGGTTAATTAAGAAAGGTTTAAGATTAGGGTTTTAGTGGGATTAAGGTTTTCTAAGTATTGGAAGCTTGGGTTTAATATCTAAACTAGGGTTTAGATCTTGTTGTTCATCATCCTACTTCATATTAAGGTTATCTAAAAACCCTAAACTCTTTACATTTATGATTTTATTTGTATATGATGTTATATAGTAAATCACCATCTAAGAAACTTATTAACATGTAAAATGGATTTTTACTCTTGTTCATGGTTTGATAAACTTTTTCATATGTTGTATGGATGTTAAATACATGTTGTAATAGAAGTATAAGTATTATATAAGTGTTGGGTTATTTATAAAAAGTATATATAAACTAGTTACTTAAAAGTTCACTTAATAAGTTTATAAGTAAAAGTGATGTGAGGACTTGTTATCATGGATATTTCTTGGACAAATGATGGTCTAAGGACCCCTACATATGTGAGACATGTAATATAATGTGTTGTAGAGGACTTGTAACAAATTTACTAAACTAAAAACTTATAAAAACAAGATTTAAACACATTTTAACTAAAAATCAAAACCCAATGTTTTAAACACGAAAATAAGGTATTTATTCTGTATTTTATAGAATACTACATGTCATGATGATCGTAGGCATATAGAGAACTCGAAAATCCGAGCTATAACGAAGAAGATACGCCATTTGCAAGTTTTACGATAATAAAAGCTTTTATAAAAACAATTTCATAAAAACTTATTATTTTTCAATTCTGATAAAAATATATAACTATTTTTCATAAAAAGTACATATTTTTAGGATTCTAAAACATTAAGAATCATAATTATTTGATCAATAACGAAGGAGTTATGGATTTTTCATGTTTACGATAATAAATACTTTTATAAAGATAATTTTATAATAACAAATTACTGTTCATCTCATATACTTTTTGGAAATTACTTTAGTAAGATAAAACTTTTAATTACGAAGACGTGCTCGAAAGAATCACTAAAATGGAGTTAAAACGAATAAGATACGACTTTTACGAGTTTACGATAATTAAATTTATAAAAATAAAATTTTAAAAATGCATGAACAGTAAAAAGTACTGTTCATCAGAGGACTTAAAATATGAAAATGTAATATTTTGATACATCGTCCTAATACGAAAGTGTGGACATAAAGAACATACCAAACGGGCTTAAAACGAGAAAGTTACGCCGTTTTTACTAAAGAGATATTTATAAACGTTTTTACTTTATAAATATTATTTAACAAATGCAATTAGATGGCGATGTAGCTATATAGAATTATATATGGTCTTAGTTATTCAAGGTACTTAGTACTCGTACGACCTAAAATTAATTAGGTTGCATTCGGACGTTTACGTGACGCATTTTCATTCTGTGATTTACATTGTTGATTCATTCACTCAAGGTGAGTTTATAGCCTCTCTTTCACTTGTTTTACAATTACTTTACAAATCTCGGGGGAGAATCTATGCTTGTTACAACTTGTTTACATATTCATGTACAATCCTTTTTGCATACTCTTATAGATACTTGATACATACTTGATTTCGTAACTTGGTTACAAACTCGTTTACATACTCATTACAAACTCGTTACAACTTTGTTATACACTCATTTGCATATCTCATGGTGAGATACAATACTTGTTTTTACTTATGGACGCAACAACTATACTTTACTCTTATGATTACGGATTAGCTTAAGTTGCATGAACTGTAAATTACTTGGAGGGTAAGCGCGAATGTTATAAAATAGATCTATTCGGGATTGACAATCCCCGTTCGGGTGATTAGCTATCACTAGAAACGAACGTTATACCATGTCGGAGCACGACTGGATTGGTGTCTACAGGGCCAACAACTACATACTTATGAACTCTTATTGTGCCTTGAATAAAGTGACATACATATAAGTCTACGTCGCATTTTCATGAACTTAGGGATGCAATCGAAATCACACTGGGTGACTATTGTATTGGATAAAATGGTCATGCATACTTTACAAACGCTTTGTTCCGACTATACTCAACTTTTTGTGACTATCGTATGGGATACAATAGTCATAACATCTTTGATATCAATATTCATGCATACATTTTTGGTGACTATTATAACGATTGAAATGGTCATATACACTTTATAAATCTTTGATCCAACATTTACATTTACAAAAATCTATGAACTCGCCAACTTTATGTTGACACTTTTAAGCATGTTTTCTCAGGTGAATTAGATGCTGGACATACATGATGTGCATTGGAGTCTAGACTATACAAGATTACATAATGGGTTTCTGCAAACAAATCTCGTTGTATTACTTTCAAGATTTTCATTGTGATGTATATATGGGACAAGTGCTATAACAAGTTCAATCTTTTGGTTAAATCAACGAGATCACTTTTCAAATGACTCATTTAGAGGTCGTTCTCTCATATCTTGTGTAATGTACTAATGAAGTAACCTCCCGGACATAATTCTGCTATGACCTAATTTGGGGGTGTTACATATTAGATTTAGATCAACAAGCTACTAGAATAAGATAAAACCATTAACAAATAAGCTAGATGAAAACAAATTTCAAATAAGCTAGGAATAGCTTATTCAAAGGCTATTTATAACCGAAAACTAGTTTAAAAGTAAGCTAAATCTAAATAAGCTAAACTAGACAAAAGCTAATCGAAAATAAAGTGTATTAAGCTAATAAGCCGAGACATAAAGTCTCTTTAACCCCTTTTCTATTTCGAAACTTTTAAACTAGATAAACAACCAAAATAAGCAAATCGAAACAAGCTTGCTATTCAAAACAAACAGTCATATTAATTCGACAACCATTTGAAAACTAAGACTAGAAAAATAAGCTACTCGAAATGAAGTTGTAATAAGCTTATCAAGATAAGCCAAGACATAAGCCTTCTGTAACAACGCTTGTATTTTGAAATTATATAAGCAAGTGAAATAAGCTATTCGAAAACTTTAGAACAAATACTCTTTAGAAAATAAGCTATGAAACCATAAAACTAGAAATAAGCTTTCAAAAATAAGGTGTCAAAAGCTTATTAAATAAGCTGAGTAAATGAATACTCGTCGCACCTTCTTTGGTTCGAATTAAGGTATTGGATAAAAGGAAAGAAAAGAAAATAAGCTAGGAGAAATAGATCTAAAATAAGCTATTAAAACTAGATCTAAGATGCTTATCCATATAAGCTATGATAAAAGCTTATCCTAAATAAGATAGGTGAAAGGATGCTTTCAAAATAAGCTATAAAGAAGCTTATTCGAAAGCTATTCACCGAAAATAAGCAATAAGAAAAAATGAAAAGAAAAGAGGAGTGGAGAGAATAAGCTCAAGGTATATCCAAATAAACCTCCATATTCATTAATTATCCAATAATCGAATACAATAAGCTAATAAGCTTGAATAAGCTTTTACAAATACCAACTAAGTAAGCTAACACTAAACAATAAGTTAAACATAATATATCACTATACTACTACTGTGTGTAAATTGTTAAAAGAAAAGTATGATCAAAGCCCGGACTGAGCCTCATTTTATAGCCCATTGGAGTTGTGGGTATAATGGTCTTTTCACACAAAATGCGTCATTGACAGCTCTAAGGGGGGATTTCGGACAAATCATATCGTTCCACGTCACCTTCTAGAACCCTCGGAATCAACAACTCTGAAACTCAGACTGCACCAATCATTGGCTCGAGGCCCGAACCTCGTACCTCGTACATGCACTAATCATTGGCTAGGGTTTCGAACCTCGTACTGACCTGCCATACATTCTGAAATGTCAGAACCTGCCACGTGGCAGGCTATCATTGGACAGCCACCGTCACGTAGCAGAAGTGGCCACATGCCACGTCATTGCTGACGTTGCGGGTCAACGGGTCAGGTCATGGATCAGGTCAGGTCGGGTCGGGTCAGGTTGCCACGTGGCACCATGTAACACCTCCAAAATGGGTCGCAGCGGAATAAGGATCCGGGGCGTGTTACTTCAAGATCAACAACACAAGATATATATAAGAACAACACAAAAAGTCGTTTAAATTGATACATTAGATTTAATTAAAAGACATATTACAAAAGCTTATAGCTTCAATTGTTCCTTGTTTAATATTACAAAAGATGACATAGAATTTCCCAAATGTTAAAATAAAAAAACTTTTAAGCGTGCAACCCAAAACGTAACCCATATGCATCCTTGGCACCTTCGTGCCTATTGACCTCCACTGAAAACATTGCTTAAAACTCAACAAAAATGTTGGTGAATTCTAGGTTTTAATGTAATTTAAATTCTGCAGACCGCAAACTTTCCGTGATGTTACAACATATGCAAAACAAACACAAAAACAGCTTACAATTACAATAAGCTCATGACACAGAAGCTCGACATTCTTGTTCGCAAAATATTGCTACACAGCCCGAAATGATGTACTAACCCGAAACATCCCTGATTCGACATGCTAAACGTATCGTATCCTGGTGATAGCTATCACGACCGAACGGCGGAGTCGTTCCCAAATAATCCAAAAATATCATTCACGCTAACACATAATGTAATTCCCAACTACATCTATGCAATTGACAGTTCATGATAATGGGCTTAACTTGGGTTATCGCTACTTAGGCAAACATGTAATCAATGCAAAATATCCACTTGCGTCCAATTTGTAAAACAAAGCATGTTTCCAACGCCCAATAATAGTAAATTCATAAAACTGTAAAAAGTGATGGGGCTATGAACTCACCCACCCAAGTGAGTGGATCTGATAATTTATATCAAGTGTGGGAATGCTTCACGATTATTCCCGAAGGCAACCTAATCCAATATAGGTCGTATAAGTACCGAGTACTTATATTGATAACATTGAACATAATCCTATAGTTGTTACATCGTACTATCGTTCGGGCTATCATAATTAAAGAGGTCATGACATGACGTACGAGGAGTTAGGACACTTTAAATCGTAAATCCAACAACTCGTCGATACGCCATCCGAAGAGGCCTCATTATGAAATTCCCTAGTAATATAGTACTTTGATAACCACATAATATTCTATATAGCATAATCACCGACTAATCGTTTTAGTAAAATAATATTTATAAAGTGAAAACGTTTATAAATATACTTTTTGTAAAAAATGAACCTAACTTACGCCATCCGAAGAGGCCTCATTATGAAACTCCCTAGTAATATAGTACGTTGATAACCACATAATATTCTATATAGCTCAATCACCAACTAATGGTTTTGGAAAAATTGTGCTTAACAAGTTAAAACGTTTATAATTACCGTTTAGTAAAACTGGCGTAACTTTCGCGTTTTAAGCCCGATTCTCGCGTTTCTTATGTCCATCTTTTCGTATCAAGACGAGTTATCATAAATTGACATTTTTGAATTTCGGACCTACTGGTGAACAGTAAAAATTACTGTTCACATCAGACCTTAGGTATATTTTTATCGATTTAATTGCCGTAAAACCCGTAAACGTCGTATTTTATTCGTTATAGCTCCATTTTTAACGATTCTTTCGAGGACGATCTCGTAATTAAAAGTTATATCATATTTTTGATGTTTTAAAAATATGAGTTGCTGTAATGAATAGTGCTTTTTATAAAAATAGTTTTATAAAAGTATTTCTCGTCGTAAAATCGTAATTAACGTATCTTTTTCGTTATAGATCGGTTTTTCGAGTTTCTTATCATTTCGGAATCGTCATAAGGCGTATTATTTTTATAAAATAACTAACCTACTGTATGAATTTCGAAACAAAACACCCTTTTATACATTTATGCATATTTTTAATCACAACCTTTTTAAGTAAACTTTAAAACCCTAATTTATACTTAAACATGTTTATACTTAAATGACATGTTAACATACTTTTACATCTATTTTTCCATGATATATATGACCATATGACATAAGAAAAAGTGTGTAAATTCATAAACATAAGTGTTAACTCTTTTTACATATTTAAAAGTCCTTAGTGGTGATTTAGCCATATATAACATATGACACATAAAATAATGATAATAAAAAGTATAAAGGAATTTAGAAGACCTTAAGGATGATGTATGAGATGAGAAATGAATGCTAAACCCGTGTTTAGATTCAAAACCAAAGCTTACACAATAAAAACCCTAGCTTTCCAAGATAAAACCCTATCTTCACTTTTCTTGATTATAACTTGCAAATGGTGCTTCAATGGTTGGAAACACCTTAGAATGACTTATAATAGATGTGTATAGAAGGGTATAGGTTGAATAAAATTTAGTATGGATTGTTATAAAAGGGGTGCTTGTGCCGTGAGCTTATATGTGAGCAAGAGGGAGTATATGTTTGATTTTTATAAAGTGTTTTTGCTTGTATGAGTTCTCTTTCAAATAGATACATGTATATAAAGTATAGGATTAGTCAAGGAGACATGTTTGACCAAGAATTCAAAGGAGGGGGGGGGGGCTTGGTTTGGGACGTGGGATCAAGGGACAGATTATGATAGCCCGAACAGTGATATAATATTTCCATAAATTGATAAATCAAACATATACGTTAAACATCATGAAGTTTTGAAACATAAACCATCACACTAAGACTTGACATATTACCTCAGGTTGCGTGGCGAAGCCGTTACTTTCACCTAATATACTTTTGTCATCAATTAGATTTCCCTGTACTATTAAGGTGAGTTCATAGCCTTGCATTTCAATCTTTTGAATGTTTTATAAACCCGCGAGGGGGATACATGCTTAATTGTTTTTTTAATACACACAAGTACTTAAAACCAATATTGTGAGTCCATAGCCTCGCATTTCAATCTTTTGAATGTATTATAAACCCGCGAGGGGGATACATGCTCAATTGTTTTTAATATACACAAGTACTTAAAACCGATATTGTGAAGTTCATAGCCTCGCCTTTACTTATTTACATGTTTTATAAACCCGCGAGGGGGATACATGCTTGTTTTATACAAATTAAACACAAGTGATTTTGATATATGATATGGTTCCATCATTGTGAATAGTCCCATCTTTATATGTTTTCTTAATCCTATGGGGGATTCATACTGTAAACTATGAATAGAAGTGTTTTTTCAACTATATGCTATCCTGATATATTATTGCCTAAGTTACCTCCATTTTCCCATAAGACATCCCAGTCTCTCTTTGGGTAATAGCTCCCAGTATCCCTTTGGGTAATAGCTCCCAATATCTCTTTGGGTAGTAGCTCCTAGTATGTCTTCGGATAGAGGCTCCCGATTCTATTAAGTTTAAATATGTGATTCACGAGCTTAGGGCAATAATACTGTTTTCCATAATAATATTGTTTTCCATAATAATTGTACTCATTGCAATTATTACACTTATGGGTGTATAACAACGTAACCCACTATTGAACTTGTACTCAACTATTATAACTAAAAACCTATGAATTTCACTCAACCTTTGTGTTGACCCTTTTAGCATGTTTATCTTAGGTAATTGAGCAACCTATGGCACGGAGTGGCACGGACTTGAAGATGGCTAAACTGTTATCATTCAAACTTTATGTTTCTAGATTTTGGGACCTCCTTTGTAAAACTCTGATATGATATTGAATGATAACTAAATTTTCCAAAACGTCTCTTTTGAGTCGTTTTCTATGATTATGTCTGTTGATCCATGAAGTAATACCCCAGATTAGCTTCCGCTGCTATATGTCAAAAATGGGGGTGTTATATTGATCAATGTTCTCAAATGGTTGCTGTGAACAATACCAAAAGACCGACCATGTATTTAATTACTTGGAGTTATAAGGTGGTTAGGTATAGGTGTTCGTTCCCACGATCCAGCCAGAACCGGAGGGATCTATCTAGGGACATTCCATTAGTTAGAATAGAAGTCCTTAGGTATGATAAAAAGGAGAAAAAGTAAGAAAAGGGAAAAATGCAGACTAAGATAGAGCTAACACTGGAACAAACCTAACAAGGTGTTAGTTATAAAGTCTCGGTAAGCATTGAAGGGGTTGAAGAATGATAAAGAAAAGTTAAGATAAAGGGTGAAAAGAAAGAAGCCCTCCTTATACTTAGGCAGAAACCGGATTAATACATATGCTATCAGAAACACTAAGTTGTTGTCTGGTATTGAAGATAGTCATCATGGACCCAGTGATGCAATGCGCAACCCTCTCTAGCCACTCAAGGTCTCTCAAAAGACTCTTGTTTCAGTTCTCACTGAGATTACACGCATTTCTATCGACTCTCTCACTCCGAGTTAGTTGGTATTAAAAAGGTGGCAGTCTGCTCCATCCTTCGATTACTAAAACCAAATGTGCAATATTAAGTCTAGATCCAAAAATACCATCCATAAAGCTCACTAGGACACTATTCAATTATATTTGTTGCTCACACATTATGAAAACAAGTAATAACTTAAGAGTCCTACGCATTATCCTTGTGATAGTGCTAGAACATCATAGTGATACTAAAGTATTGACAATGACGATGGAAATTCTTCCAGAGCCAACATCAAGCAAGCTCTGCGGTAGGTAACTTGTAAGATCCTATATGGATCAAACTTGTGACACTAGATATCGATTCGGTCCAGACTATGAATTGACGATTGATGAATTTTGAAATGCTAAAACTCTCGATGTGTCAAAAAATCATTTTAGCAAGTGACACGTCGATTGATTTTCAAATCAATTTTTATCTCAATCGGTGAGACTTTGTCTTACTGGTTCACTCATACCGTGTTGTCTGCTTTGAGACGCTCC
>BQNB010025967.1:0-59083 GCA_026074375.1 Tanacetum coccineum
AAGGTGAGAATATGTGATTTGAAAGAGGCTGTGATTTGAGGGAAAACATGAGATCTAAGGGGTGGCGGCTAGGTTTTGGTCCAGGCAAGAGTAGTTAGTTTTTAGGTTATAGGAGAGAAGATGTTAAATGATATATTAGTGAAAGACCGAATGATAAATCTGTGTTTGATAATTTTTAGGAGGTATTGTGAGATTCCATAAATGCCCCTCCATCATCTATAATAAACCGCCTTGATTTTTAATTTATTACATTTATGCCATCATTGTTTTTAACCATTGATCATAAATATGATGGCTGAGATTGGGTTCTGTTAGTTCTTTCATTAAAATTAGTGATGCCAACACGACAATACGACGCGTTGTCCTCTTCATTTAGTGAGACTTGACCGTCTGCATGATTGGGCAGATCTAGTTGGAACATAGGGTATGCACGTGCATACACTGTGTGAATTATTGTTAGTGTAATAAGATCTGAATTTTTTAAAATAACCACAAAATACACTAAATATTTAAGAGTGCACACCCTTTAAAAGACAAGAAAAACATAAGTGCATACCTTAATGTATATACATACATACATGTATATACATACATACATACATACATACATTACATACATACATACATATATACACATACATATATATACATACATATATATACATACATATATATATATATATATATATATATATATATATATATATATATATATATATATATATATATATATATATATATATATATATATATATAGGGGCGCGTTATATTGAGAACCCATTTTAGACGCAGAACTTTACAGAACTCTTTTCAACCAATCAAAATTTAGTAAATATTAAATGTTTTCATTTAATTGAAAAGGGTATATTAGTCAATCATATTTTTTATGCCAATACAATTAATGATTAATAAATGTCTTGACTTTTAATGTTGAATGTTGACCGTTGACTTTATTTATACATGGCTAATATTTTTTACTTTTTTTATTTTTTTAAATAAAAAACGTTTTTTAAATCACTTATATTCGGAATTAAAAAAAATATTTTTTTACACTTTTTTATGTTTTCAACTAACAAAATGTTTATTTTTAAATCCCTAATTTTCGGAATTAAAAAAATATTTTTTCTTAAAGTTTTTTTTTCTCCAACAAACAAGTTTTCAAAAAGGAATAGGTACATATATGTTTTCTTAAAAAACGTAAATTTATATGTTCATTTATATAATTTTTAAGCATTGAAGCTTTTTTGCTTAAGAAAGTAATATCGCATATATTTTTAGTCTAAATTTCGTAAATTTCAAAGTTTAAAAACCAACGTTATGAACTTTATACATAAGACATCTAAATTTATAACAAACCAAGAACATAAATATCACATACAAAATTTGATATCAAGTATAATACAATCTAAAAACAAATGTGTTCAAATTCATTATAACATATGACGTTTTCTAATAACATGTATGCACGACTTCGAGAACATAAATGCATGGCTTCGAGAACATTTGTGCACGCCATCTAAAAGCACAAGTGCATCTAATTGATCATCTTTCAAGAACATATTTCAAAATAAAAATACAAAATTTGATATAAAAAAAATACAAAAAAAACAAAAGTATTATCAAATTCATTATAACATATATGCACGACTTCTAAAAACATATATGCACGCCTTCCAAGAACATATGTGCGCCACTTCTAAAATCACAAGTGCATTCGTTGATCATCTTCATCACACGTCATCCTTCCTATGATTTAGTCATCCCACCGAAACAAATATATAAAACAAAAAAAGAACTAGTTATATCAAATTATACCATGTCAAATTAATTGTAAAACTAGTTGATAAATTAAGACTTAAACAAAAACATATATGTAACCCAAAAAAAACTTATATGTAACGGACTATAATTCGTGAGAAACGCTAAATCATATCAACTAGTCACATTAAAAAACTTAAAATGTTAGCTTAAGAAAAAGTAAACAAACATAAAACAATAACAATACAAGACCCAATTAAGAGTCTCTCTACGTATATTTGAAACTAGCATAGCAAATGTTTGGTACAAAGACAAGAAGATCGTCCAACAATCAAAGCCATTATCAGGCAACTTGAGAAAGCGCTGCACTTTTATGTGCAATTAGTATACTTTGAACGTTGAAGCATAGTCTTATATAATAGATGACATTTATTAGCATACACAATGTATAAACAACTGACCTCTCTCATCGAGCTCAACAACATACGGTGTCTGATCCAAGTCTGCAAATACACCTTTTGCCCTTTTACAATATTTGTGAAACACCTTTACCAATAACAACAACAGCAAATCAGCAAAACAAAATTAAATACAAAATTTAACAAAATTAAAATAATATTTCACTAGAATATTTATATCTGTTTACACAAATTACGAAAATACAAAGGCTTCCAAAAACATAATTGTTATTTTAATCCTAAGATAAGGTTTTGATGCCACACTTTTCAAATACAGAAAAATAGAGATATTATTAGAAAAAATTATGAACAATAGAAACCGTGTACATGTTTAATCGAATGAAAGAACTTTTAACAAAGAACTAGTCACATGTTTTTGTCTATTTTTACAACTCACCCATTAATTCAATTCTAGATATACAAATTGATTATGGAATAAGACCAGGACGCCACCTCTGACCCGCAATCTCTGACCCGCCACTCGTCGGACATGCAAACCGCTGAAAGAATGAGCTCGTCGGAAAAACGAGTTTAAACCTAAACCATAGTCGATCTTTAAGGTGTATTTTGTTTTGTGGTTGGAGAGAAACTAGATATTGGTTTTGATTGTGAGTTTTGATGTGAAGTTACAGTTCATTTCTTTTATGGCCGGATCTACGAAAGGCAAAGATCGTATCTTGTTAGTTTAACGATTGACAAAGAAAAGGGGATGGGTGGTAGATCGATCATCCTGGTGTTGTGCAAAGAAAGTGGGGAGGGAGGAGGGTGATTAGGGTTTGAGAAAATACATATCTAAAAAAATAAAGGATACGTATTTTTGTTTTTAATGTGTTTACAAAATCAATTAATGTGTAATACCTGTAATACCCTTTCAGCCTTTAATATAATTGAAAAAAGATTCATTATCTTTGATTTAATTGCAATTTTGGCTCTTTTCATCTTAGCCTTTGATTAACTCATCCAATGGCTCAGATTGACTTAAAATAGTTCTGTAAAGTTCTGCACATAAAATGGGTTCTTAATATAACACTTATATATATATATATATATATATATATATATATATATATAACCCTTTTAAGTTTACCAATATTGAGGTGTAGGTGGAAATTGATCTTCCAGTGGCAAAAGAACCCTCTCAAGAAGCAACGGATATGGAGACCGTGGCTAAGGTTATTAACACACAACGGTATACTATTTTGTTTCACTAAAAGGCACTATTGGTGTGGTATAAATTGTTTATGTATTGAATTTCATGTGCTTTGTTCAATAGTTAGGGTGATCAATTTGTGTTAATTTGAGCTACATACACATCGATTAGCATATGTTAAGCAATTTTTTGTTAACCTTATGCTAAGTTTAAGTTAAGAGGCACACATAATGTTTTAATGTGTGTTACAAGATGCTTGAGGTTATCTCAAGAACACAACAAATATGCAGAGGTAAAGACTAGTTTAGATGCCTCCCATGGCTTGCAAACTCGTGCTACCTTTAGTCGATTATTAATATTTTTCGGTGTTGTTCTCTTTTTGAAGTGGGATAAACTTTACATATATTGATTAGTTTTTTTTTCACTTAGACTATTTTGTTATATTTGTTTCCATGACTATCTTGGATCTAATAGTCATGCCTTAATGATGATGTGTATTGTGTTTTTAACTAAATCAGGGTAATATTAATAGTCACACATTTATTAATAATCACACATTTATTTTGATAATAAATTCATAAGTTTCTTTTTACCAACTTCGAATTAGAACAGGTTACTAATCTTTGAATTTGTAATCTTACAGGCCTGTGACAGTTCCTTCATCAGATACAGTTCTAATGCCAGCCAAAATGATGCATGAATATCGCATTAAATCTGCCACCGGTAGGTGATAGCAAACCACAAGGGATTTCAACTTTAGTCTCTTAATTGCATATATCTATGTTTATTGAACAAATCATTTACTTTTTAACTAGATGTGGTTATATATGTGGCATTGTACAAGGTCCGTTATACCCCCATTTAAATAGCCGTTACAAAAATACTCATCGTATACGACGTCTAACTTAGTAATTTTGCATGCCTTTTTTGCATATTTACGACCATGTCATTGACTGGTTTAAGAAACTGCAACCCAAAAAGGAATTCAATGGTTTGCAGATTTCTTTTGATAGACTATCATATCTCCAAGAGAAATTTTTTTCAGTTGCAGAATGATAAAATGTGAATGGGGATCAATTTTAACAGTTTGATTGATTGTTGTTTAGGGATAAAGAGATGAACAAAATATCTGCATTTCATAATTTGAAGTGCCTCAAACAACTCTATAATACCAAGGTTAGAGATCCTCTATTTGCATTATCAAAGAATTCCCAACTTTCTCAACTTGATTTTATAGAATTTTATTGAGGTGGCAAAATTGATGGGTTGGATAATGTGCCCATCAACATATTTTTTTTTTTGGTTTTCTTTTTCAGTAGCTAATGGATTATATATAATCACAAAATTATGTTATTACATCAATGTCCTACTCTTATAAAACAAAACAATAAATATGATGTAAGCATTAAAAATACAAAACAAACAATGTCTAATCTTTGTGATATATTTTCCTTTTAGCTAAATTTATTAGATGTTTGAGTTTTTGCTTTAACTAACACTAGTACAAATCTAGGATTTGGTCACACATGGTCAAAATGGAACGGCCACACATTCACATATTTATGTGGCTAAAGGTACCAAAATAGATAACATTTACTTATTAGCCACACATGAAATTTTGATCGTGTGACCATTAGAACTGTATTGCCACACATTCGAACATTTATGTGGCTAAAGGTAACTGGAATTTTTTTTCTAATTATTTAGCCACATATGAATTTGGAATGCATGACAAATACAAGTAAGCTTGAAGTATTAGTCACGATATACATATAAATAGTGACAAATATATGTCACACACTTGAACACTGTGACCAAATGGCATATATGGTCACATGAAGTAATTTTTTATGTGTCTAAATCATACAATCAAGTTTTGTCACAAATGATTTAAGGGTGACTGCTATCTTTTGCTAATTATTTAGCCACATATGAATTTGGAACGCGTGACAAATGAAAAGTAAAGTTGAAGCATTAGTCACGATATACATATAAATAGTGACAAATATATTTCACACACTTGAACACTGTAACCAAATGCCATATATGGTCACACTAAACTCTTTGTCACACATTAGTCACGATATACATATATGCACTTTCCCTCTCCCATTTTTAGTATCCCGCCTTATGTTTTCCCCAAAAGTCAAATTGACCCGCCTTATGTTTTTGGTTCTAAAACAGTAAAACATATTTTTAACCTCATATCTCACATCCTCACCCTTATCCTCTTCTCATCTCACATTCTCTCTTTTGGTATTGAACTTAACCAAATTCGTATGACCGTCTCGTTATCGATCCTTGCTCGTCACCACCCAAATTAGTCAGTCACATCCTCATGAATCACCCACCACAGACCGTGGCGATTCATAATCATAAATCTTGAATTTATGCCATATATCCACATATGAGGTACTTTAATATGTTATATATTTATTTTTAATCATCAATTTAAGGTGTTTATGGGTCAGTTTCTTGTTTGGGTTTCAGGAATTAGGGTTCATGTAAACTCGAATATATATGAGCTTGGAACATGTTTTCTGATACATTTGATGCTCACCACAAGGTAGTCTCATGTATATATTATCATTAAATGGTTAATTTCCAATAATATGTGTTGATCCCACTTCAATAGATCGAATTCCTTAAGCTTGTATAAGGATTAGTTATATTAGATAAATCTAACACAACTATAGTAGAAACTTTGTTTGAATGTATTAAAGATTATGCGGAATCTAATCTTTAATATTAAGAAGAACTATCAATGAAACAGTAATTATATGAACATATAATTCAACAAACAAAAGCTCCAATATTATTAATAATACGAATACTCTCAAAGTATTAGGGTTACAAAGACCTTGAAGCTATGATAATTCTATGAATGACTCGTATCAAACTCTATGCCCTAAAACCTCCTTTTATACACCAAGGAGTCCTAAACGGCTTACAATACTTTCCTAAGAATATCAAATCTTTTAAACAAATAAGTTATACATATCTTTTACACAAATAACTCATATAAATCACATAAGCAGTACTAACTAACTCAGCAGTACTAACTTCTTCACTAGCAGCATTAACTCCTTCAGCAGCATTAACTTTGTACTAACAGTAGTAACTTTTGTACTAGCAGTAGTAACTACTTAGCAGTTTTTCTTCTAAGTCTCCGAGCAGCACTAATATGCACCAGCAGTAGTAACTTTACACTAGCAGTACTAACTGTGTACTAGCAGTAGTAAACACTTAGCAATTTTTTTTCTTTGAAGTTCTTGAGCAATACTAACACAACTAAGCAGTATTAACTCTGATATGAGCAGCAGTAATACTAGCAGTATTAAGAAGGCTTTTAATCCCAATAATCCTCCCCTAAACTTGATATTCTTCTTCAAAATCATCAAGTTTCTTCATTTAAAAGCTCCATAATCACCAGGAGGATGCTTCCAAATACTTCATTGATTCTTAAGCTGTTTTGTGAGAAGTTTAAGAAGCTGATATGCCATTTCACTAAAATAATCAACCTAAAGCTTCTTGTTCAGCATATCTATAATTGTAGGTGGTGTAAGAGGATATCTCTTTTCTACCATCATGTAAATCTGCACATGTTGCATCCTTAAGAAATGTACTCTACAGGAGTCATACAGCTTCCAACTCAACACTTTGTAGTCTTGTTGTTTCCTCCATACTCTATCTTCTACATGTGGTTTAAACATTGTTTTTAAATCATTCCATAATACCAAATTCAAGTCTTCCACTGGTCTTGTTGACTTATATTTAGCTTTTACCAACTTGTACAAAGTTTCTAAATCTTCCCTGTCAAAACTTTTAAGCATATGACTAAAGATCATGTACATCTGAGACTTTCCATCAGCTCTTATTATTTGATAATAGCTTTTCTTTCCTTCTTTGTAGATCTTCCAGTCAACAATCCTTGGAGGCTTAACAGCTAAAGGTATAGCATCAATTGTTACCTATTCTTCATCTGGAATGATTTCCATACACTGTTTAAGCTCTGATGTTTCTTTGTCACCATCTACCTTTTGCTTCTTTACATTCTCTTGTATCAGCTCTTTTCCTGCTCTTTTTTCTTTGCCTTCCACCAACTTTGTTCTAGAGTCTTCAAAAGTATTTACCCTTTTGAATGCTCTGTTAAACATCTCTTAAGTAGAATCAAAATCTTTCAACTTCAAATCATTAAGCTTGTATCCTTCCATGTTCTTTAGGTAAGTACACATTATCTTTCTCTGTTGAGATTTTGTTGGTGGTTTGTTTCTTTTCTCTTCTGCTCTTTTAGCTACAAAATGCTTTTTTCTTTTCTCTAAAAGTTGTTGAAATAATGTAGCCTTTTCTTCAACAGATAACTCTTCTTGTTCTTATGCTTGCAATCTTTCAGACAATTGATAATCAACATCAATCTTTGCTTGAATATCATCCCATTCTTTAATCAAAGCAATATTGGCTTCTTTTTCTTTTTCAGCTTTCTCTCTTGCAAGTCTATCTTCTTCATCAAACTCAACTTGTAACTTTAAAGCAACTTGTTCATCAAGCATTAGATATTTCTTCTTTATAGGCTTCACATATTCTTCTATCATTATTCCTTTACCCTTGTCATGTGATTGTTGTGAAGAAATTGTTGGTGTAGATTTTGTTGTTGTAGATTCACCTGGCTCTTGAAAAATAATCCCTTTCACCTTGGGTTTAAAGTTTTTAATGCTTCAAGTGCTTGAGCCAAAGTAATCTCTTTAGTAGTTATTGTAATAGTTGTTGCAGCAGTACTAACTTGAGCAGCATCAACTACTTCTTCAACAACATTTTCATTTTGCCCTGCAGCAAACACTTCTTCATCATTTAATGCATCCACATCAAACATCTCTTTGTCAGCATTATCTTGAACACTAACTAGGGTAATGTCTTCATCTGTATCAATAGAATTAATCCTCCTCCCTTGTTTGGATGCATCCTTACCTAAATCTTCTTCATTGCCAGAGGATTTTACTCTAGCTGTAGCACCAACCTTTCTTAATCTTTTTAGCCCATGAGTTATTGACCTCTTTTTCTATTCAAGCTTCTTGACCCTCCTTTTCAAACTAGCAATCTCATTAGCTTGATTGGTCTTTGTATACTCCAAATCAAGAACCTTCTTTTGTAAAGTGGAACACAATTCCATCAATTCATTAAGTTTAAGTCTATCCTCATCACTTCAAAGTGTGTTACCTCTTGTGAGCAGTGAATCATTGGAAAGTTTATATACATTCTCAAACCTAGTTTGAGCAATAGTATCCTCTATGGTTTCTTAGCACCTAGGACCACCACCTGAAGTAGTTCCTAGGGAACTAGATTCATTAGGTGTTGCCTTGGATCGGGTCTTAGTTATGTTACCACTGTCCTGCTCTGCTTCTAAGCTAGAGGCAGTAGTGGCAACCCTCACCAAACTATCACCCAACTCCTTATAGACAGCCTCATCTGCAACATTGTCACTAGGATCACTAGGCTGAGATACCTGAGTGTCCTTTCTTTTAGGCTTCCTAGGTTTTCTTTGTCTTTTATGGTTGAGTAGATGGTTGAATAATGGTGGGTGTGTGATGGGGATCAGTTGGAATTGTTGAACCTTCACCCAATTCTGCTTGGTTTTGTACCACCATTGTTGGAAATAAAGGTGTTACTCTACCAGAAAAAACCTTTTCCTACCCTTCTCATATTTGCAAAAATCTTTTTAGTGTGAGAAGGTGCAACATAAATTCTATTATGAGTTGACAAATCATCAAGTTGTTGTTCTAAAAGAACTTGTACAAACCTTGGATACATCAAAAATTTCCCAGACACATTATCCAAGTTTCTAACCATACTTTCAAAAATGTATTTTGAAAAGTTAAACGTCTGGTTTGTTACTAAACAGATAATGGCAGATTCCATAGTACTACTAAACTCATTCCATGCAGTAGTCTTTGAACTTAGGCATTGTAGAACAGTATGAATCAAAAATTTCCATTGTGGAAAGAAGAATGGCTTATAAAAAGTAAGCTTCTATGAAATTTTCTCATATCCCATCAATGCAAGTTGTTCAAAAATGGTAGAGTTTGGTCAATAATCAATACCTTCCTCATCTTCTAGTTTAAGATCTCTTCTCACAGATGCTTCAAAGATAATTATCTTCTTGCCATCTACTAGGGCATGCAACTGTACTTCCCCATTAATAGTTAGTAGACCAGAATTGTTCAATGCAAGAGATATATATAGTGGGATTAACCGTTAATGCATATCTTATAGGTTATGCATTCAGAAAATCCACAATTTGTTCAAACCCATCACTTTCTGCGGGTTTAGACAAAAATGCGACCATGTTATGAGTATCTGCAAACTTTAGGGTCGTCATTTGTGTTGGGTTTTAATGATGGATGATAAAATTGATTTAGGGTTTATGATTAGAGTGTTTGAAAGAGTGAAATTGATTAAAGGATCGATTGAAACCCTTAATCGAAGTATTTATGAAAATACCCTCAACAGCATTAACTTGAACCCAGCAGTAGTAACTCAGCAGTAGTAATTTATGCCTAGCAGCATTAATTTAGAACCAGCAGTAGTAAGTTATGCCCAGCAGCATTAACTTAGAACCAACAGTAGCAAGTTATGCCTAGCAGCATTAACTTTGAGTCACCAGCATTAACTCCAATTCATTCCAAACAGCTTTTCCATCATTAATTTAACACTTTTCTTTGCTTTTCCTGCAAAATGTTAGTCCAAAAACCAAGAAAACACAAGCCATAGCAATTTTCACAATTATCACAGTATTAATTATACCTAACAGTATTAAGTATAACTAACAGTAGAAACTCAGCAGTATTAAGTATAACCAGCAGTATTAATTATACTTAACAGCAGAAACTTTTAATGACATGAATAACAGTACTAATTCATACAAAACTCTACAAAAACATAAAGAGATAAAAGACTTTAAAGATTTAGCATTCCAATACTAGCAATCAAATATTGAAATCTACTTACATCAAAAGCTTTTGTAAGCAAATCTGCAACATTCTTGTCAGTATGGATTTTGACCATTTGAATCAATTTCTTTTCATTGCAATCTCTAATAAAATGATGTCTGATCTCTATATGCTTTGTTTTTTAATGAAAAACATGATTTTTAATTATGCAAATATTACTATTATTGTCAATAAAGATCTTGGTATGCATAAAGTTATACCTATAATTAAGTAGTTGATTCTGAATCCAAAGCACTTATCCACAGCAACTTGAAGCAGCCACATACTCAGCTTATGTTGTGGAATTTGCAACCACTGTTTGTTTCTTGCACTGCTATGATATTAATCTACATCCAAGGAATTGATAACCTCCTATTGTAGACTTCCTATCCAAGCTTGCTCAAGCATAACCACTATCAGTCTATGCTACCAAATCAAAAGGAGAATCTTTTGGATACCAAAGGCCCAATTTTGGTTGACCTTTTAAGTACCTAAAAATCCTTTTCACAGCATGAAGATGTGAAACCTTTGGATTGACTTGGTATCTAGTACAGGCACACACTGCAAACATGATATCAGGTCTTGAAGATGTAAGATACATCAATGAACCAATCATTGACCTATACATATGAACATCCACTTCTTTACCATCTTCATCCTTGAGCAGAGGCTTTTGAGTTTCCATTGGTGTGCTTGCAGTCTTGACTTCTGTAAACCCAAATTTCTTTAAAATTTCAACAACATATTTATCTTGACTAATAAATATGCCATCCTTCTTCTGCTGCACTTGTAATCCCAAGAAGAATGTAAGTTCTCCCATAGAACTCATCTGAAATTTCTCATGCATCAACTTCTCAAATGCATTGCATAGCTCCTTCTTTGTTGAACCAAAGATGATATCATCCACATAAACTTGGACTAGCAAAATATCACCTTTGTGCCTTTTGATGAATAAGGTCTTGTTAATTTTCCCTCTTTGAAACCCATTGTCCAACAGATATGTTGACAAGGTTTCATACCAAGCTCTAAGAGCTTGATGTAGTCCATACAGTGCTTTTTCAACCTTGTATACTCTATTAGGAAAGTCTGGATCTTCAAATCCTGGTGGTTGACATACATACACCTCTTCTTCAATCTTCCCATAGAGAAAAACACTTTTTACATCCATTTGATACACCACAAAATCTTTAAATAAAGCATAAGCTAAAAATAGCCTAATTGCTTCAATTCTTGCAACAGGGGCAAAGACTTCATCATAGTCAATCCCTTCTTCTTGTGTGTATCCTTGAGTAACCAATCTTGCTTTATTTCTTATAACAATTCCCCTTTCATCTTTTTTATTCCTGAAAACCCATTTAGAGCCAATAGTCATTTTTCCATTTGGTAAATCCACTAATGTCCAAACTTCTTTTAACTTGAATTATAGAAGCTCTTCCTGCATAGCCTCTATCCAGCTTGGATCCTTTAATGCATGAATTACCTTTTTGGGTTCTTCCTGTGATAAAAAGCAAGCAAACAAGTAGTTTTGAAGGTCTTTATGGTTTGTTCTTTGTTGAATAGTACTAACAAACCCATGTTCCTTCAAATTCTTTGACATCTTTCTAGTTTGTGTAGCTGATTGCAAATCTCTAATCACTTGATTAAGAGGATGATCTTTATGAATTCTTGTAGTTGGATTATGACTGACTTTGATTGTAGTATCCAAATTGTTCATGTTAGCCACTACACCATCATCTTCATCATCTCTTGTGAAGTCAAATATGCTATAATCTTCCAAAGCAGGCATATCTGGATCAAATGGAAGTTCAATGCTTGTTTTTCTACCAACAACATTAACTTCATTTATGCTAGAAGCATTAACATTGTTAGTGTTGTTAACATTATCTTCCTTCTCTTGATCATTACATTCACTATCTTTTCTTGGATCTTCATCAACCTTCTTTCCATTATCACTTGAAGGTTTGGATCCATCATCATAAGAACTCTTTAGATCTTAAGAATATGGTGGATCAGCAGTCTATAATGGTAGCAAAATGTAATTTTTGACAAGTTCTGTCTCCTTTCTAGCTTGACCTGCATTATCACTTATTTTTGTACCTGCAAAACCATTAGACTGTGTACATGTAACAATTGGCTCATAATTCATTGTTCTTTTTAGTGCGTCAATATCAAATAGCTAATCTGGTCCACTACCTACAACATTAGGTGTACTCTTACTAAACCTAATATGCAAGTTTTCTTCCACTGTCCTTGTTTTACTATTGAATACTCTAAAGGATTTACTATTAAAAAAGTATCCACAAAGAAACCTTTATCAGCCTTACCATCAAATTTGCCTAAGTGATCTATGGTATTAAGAATAGTAACAAGACACCCAAATGGTCTCATAAAACTTAAAATTGGTGTTCTACCATGAAAAAGTTCATATGGAGTCTTGTTATGAGGCTTAACTACTAACACTCTATTTTGCACATAGCAAGCAGTATTAATTGCTTCTGCCCAAAAAGTAGTTGGCAACTTAGAATCATCTAGCATAGTCCTAGCAGCCTCAATTAGTGTCCTATTCCTCCTCTCAGCAACTTCATTTTGTTAAGGAGTTCTAGCTACACTAAATTGTCTCGAAATACCCTTCATTTTACAAAACTGATTCATTTATCTGTTTTTGAACTCAGTCCTATTATCACATCTAATCACCTTAACCTTGTGATCTACTAGATTTTCTATCCCAGTTTTAAACAACTTAAGAATGCCACTAGTCTCATCCTTAGTAGCTAGAAAGAAAACCCATGTAAACATACTGTAATCATCTGTGACAACTAGGCAATACATTTTCTTCATAAGGCTTTTTACAAATGTTGGACCAAACAAGTCCATATGCAACAAATGTAAAGGAAGACTGATTGAATTCTCTATTTTGGACTTACAAGAGGCTTTGTGTTGCTTTCTCTTTTGACAAGCAACATTGGCTTGATCATTTTCAAAAACTTTGGAAGGTAAACCTTTTACAAGATTTCCCTTAACCAATTTATTCATGGTTTTAAAACTTAAGTGACCTATCCTTTTATGCCAAAGTTTAGATTCATTAGATGTGGCTTTTGCAAAAAGGCAAGTTAAATCTCCTTTAGGAATTATGTTCTTTAATTCAACACTATACATATTGTTCTTTCTAGGAACTCTAAGTAAAATTTGACTTTCATCAATTAACTTAAAGTTTAGAGATAAAACAATACATTTAGTGTCATTAAAAAGAACACTATTCTTTTTATCACACATTTGTGAGACACTAAAGAGATTAAACTTTAACTCTCTCACAAAATACACATTTTCAAAATCTAGATTACCAGTTTTAATGGTACCTTTTCCTATGATTTTCCCTCCTTTGGGGTTCCCTCCAAAAGCAATATATCCTCTATCTATCTTTTCATAGTCTGTAAGATAGGACATGTTCTCTGTCATGTGCCTTGAGCATCCACTATCAATCACTCTTTGATCCTGTAAATCTATTTGTGGATTGCCTTGCACATTAGGTAAGAAAATCAGTTTCTTTGGGGACCCAATCCATCACTGACTTAGATCTGCCTTGTACATCAATATAATCAAATTTTTTTAGGGTGATTGATTCACTGTTGTGTTTAGAAACATGGTCTAAAACTTTAGCCTTTGGTTTTTAAACCCAACAAGCTAAGGCCTTAACAACATTAACATTATTTCCTGTAACAACATTAACTACTGCTTTTGGCATAGCAACATTAACTACTGCTTTTGGCCTAGCAGTATTAACATTTTTATCCTCAACAGTATTAACCCTCTGATTAAAATTACTATTTTTAAATGTTGTATTCTTGTAAATGGGCCTCTTAACAGTTGAATGTGCTATTTTTAAAAGATATGACATAGGTCTAGCAGCATTCACTGTTGTTTTTGAGTGAGCAACGTTAACTTGTCTAGCAGTATTAACTGATACTAATCCAGACTTCATTAGTACTGCTTTTTAAACCATGTTCTTTTTAGCACAAGGGTGAGTCTTTTTAGCAAAGTTTTGATGATTCACCCTTTGAGCATTGTTCCAAACAGGTTTTACCATCCTTTGTTTTTGAAACTGTTTATGATGGTAATTGCAATCAACCTGCAAATGATCAAAACTTACACATACATAACAAGCTTTGTTAAAAATCTCAAAATTACTTCCTAATCTTTGAGACATCATATTATTCCAGTTTCTTTGATTGCCTCTAGGAGTATGAGTATTTTGCCTATTTTGCTCAACATGATTAACAGTTTTCCTAGCAGTCTTTTCTTGCTTTTTAGGTTTGACAAACTCTATCTTAGCAAAACTAGACTTAACTGTTTTCTTTTTAGTTTTAGTTTGAGACACATCTTCTTCCTCACTATCAGACACCCAATCCTCAATAATTAGAGCACCATTATTCTTCCTAACTGTTTTAGACTTTGCTTCACTAGCCTTAGCTTCACTGTTCTCAACTACAGGCTTAATAACTACAGGCTCACTTATAAACTCTTCTAAACTAGTAAATGACAAGTCAGGTGTTGGAGGCATGAATTTTCCTATGTAGGGAGGTGGAACTGCATTATAGCCTAATCCTTTCTTGCACTTGTCAACGATCTGACTTTCTATGAGTTTGTTTAAGCTTTTAGATGCATTTTTAAAGTTGTCTACATTAAATTGAATTCCATTTTTTTCTTTTTGAGCTATTTCTAGCTTCTTCCTGAGCTCTTTGATAGCTATATCTTTACATTCAATTTCAAATTTTAAGACCTTTATATCTTGTGAATAAATAGACTCATTTTTCTTATAAAATTTAAGTTTTTCTTCTACAGACTGTAACCCTGTCTTATAAGCTACAACCATTAACTCAGATTTCTTAAAATCTTTATGTAGTTGATCATATTAAGATTTAAGGGTTTCAACAATTTTCAAACAAAATTTTAAACAATTTGAATTGTTACATACCTCAGAATCAGAACTTGAAGATGAGTAAGCCATGAGTACATAATTAGGCCCTTCCTTTTCCCGATCACTCCAGTCATATCCACCAAGACCATCACATGATATCAAAGCATTGGAAGTAGTTGTCTCAACTGGTACACTCCTTCTTGAGCTTTCCCTGTTCCTGTTGTCTTAGTTTCTTAAAGCTCTACACTCCCTAGCAAAGTGTCCCTTCTTGTGGTAGTTGTAGCACTCCACCTTGGACTTATCAAAGCCAATATTCTCATTGCTATTGACTGTAAGCTTCCTCTTAATATTCTTCAAAAACCTTCTAGCTCTCATAGTCAATATAGCCATGTGCCATCTTAAATCCATCTCTTCCAAGTCATCTAGATGGAGTTGTTGTAGATCCTCATTTGCAAGTTGATGATTGTTTGGTTGACTAGAAAAGAAAGCACAGATAACAACATCACTAAAGTTATCAACATTTGTAGAGTTAGCAGCACTAACTTGAGTGCTAGCAGCAGAAACTTCATGAGTAGTGTTAACTGCTTCATTAGTGCTGCTAGTGTTGTTAGAGGACACAAAATCCATGTTCTGTGTGTTTGTGCCTGAGCTAGATATCCCTTTGACTTCTGGTTCATACATCTTTAGGTTGTTGTAGAGATCATCCATGCTCATTGTCTCTAACTCGGGCTTATTTCTCCACATAACAGCATGTGTGTTCCATTCAGGTGACAAACTTCTTAACAACTTCTGGTTCACATCTTCTTGTGAAAGTGTTTCACCCAAAATCTTCAACTAACTCACAAGCTTTTGAAGCTTATCAAAAGTTTGATCAAGGGTTTTTGAGCTAGGAGCAGTGAAGTTTTCATACTGCTGCTTTAAGAGATTTCTTTGAGTTTTCTTTGTAGCAGCATTACCCCTAAACCTCTTTTCAATAGCTTCTAGCAGCGACTTTGCATCCTTGATTAAGTTTAAATTTAACTGATGTTCATTAGGTATGCCCATCATCAAAGTGCTTCTGGCTTTCATCTCTAATCTTTTCTGAGCCTTCTCTTCAGCAGTTATAAGAGGCATTACTTTCTCAACACCCTTCATAACTATTGTTTTAGGTGCAGTGTTTCTATTCTATATGACCTCCCATAGAGCATAGTCAATTATTTGGATGTACTATTCTATCCTCATCCTCCAGATCTCATACTCACCAGATTTGAGCGTAAGAACTTTGGATGCAACCACCATATGTGCAGATTCTGAATCTATATCTTCTAGCAAAGATATCTTGTGTATTCAAACATGTTCTTCATACTTAAAGTTTCTCAACAAGCTTTGACACCACTTGTTGATCCCAGTTGTAGAATACCTCTTGTTGGATTGCACTTAAATAGATTGAATTCCTTATGCTTGTTTAAGGTTTAGTTATATTAGATAAATCTAACACAACTATAGTAGAAACTATGTTTGAATGTATTAAAGATTATAATCTTTAATAATAAGAAGAATTCTTAATGAAATAGTAACACAAGAACACAATTTAACCAACAATAAAAGCTCCAATATTATTATGAATAATACGAATACTCTCCTAGTATTAGGGTTACAAAACCTTGAAGCTATGAACTATAAAGATTATGAGATGAGATTGTACTAATCGTAAAACACACATATAAACTCTATACCCTATGACCTCTTTTTATACACCAAGGAGTCCTAGTCGATTTACAATATATTCCTAAGACTTAGAATATTCTCTATGATCTATTCTATAAATAATTAATAGTTATCTCGTAAGTAATCTTGATCTCCAAACAATCTTTATCCTTTCTTTTGTCTTTATCCTTTCTCTAACAGTAGAAACTCTTTCAGCAGTCTTAATCTTTGAGCAATTGTAACTTTTGTACTAGCATCATTAACTTTTAACACCAGCAGTAGTAACTTATACACCAACATCATTAACTGTGTACAAGCAGTAGTAACTACTTAGAATAATTTCTATAATCTTCACCAGTAGTACTAACTTTACACTAGCAGTACTAACTTTACACTAGCAGCACTAGCTACTTAACATATTTTTCATTAAAGTTAATGAACAACACTAACTTTAGCTTAGCAGCAGTAACTCTAACCTTAGCAGAAGTAACTCTAAGATCATCAAGAAGCCTTTTAATCCAACAATATTTCACCTTGAATCTTTACATAGTAAAAGCGCTCAAGCTTAACTAGGGTAAGAGTGGTTGAACCAAAGTCATTGAACCATCTTCCTTTATATGCTAAACGGAAACGCTTTACGCATATCCTTCCTCTCGTTCATTCAATCCACTTTGTGCTGACCTATTAAAATTGTCCTTGGGTCTATATCTCGGTTTCTCAAAATGCTTTAGAGCCAAACCCTTCAGCTCATAGGAAGCGGCCTCACTTCTACATTCAGATAGGTGGACATTATCAAGGATGTTACCATAGCTTAAACATCCTAACACAACATGTGTTATATTTCCATTAAGAATTTTCCAATTCACCCTTTTGTTACACTACGGTTCAAGTTCTGCTAACCCTGGGATGATGTTGAAATTTGCAGAACTTCTAGTCACGTTCGGATAATGTATTTTTTCTTCTCTAGAGACTTGGTGAATGACCAAGCGTCAAGACAAGGTTCCATTATGGGTGACTACTTGTACATGGGCTTGAGTCTCATCCCTTGTGAAGTAATTTTAATCAATTTTCTTGGTAGTCCTTTTGTGAAATCTGCTAAGTTCTTACTGTATCGTAAGAAGCTAACTGTGATCACCTCATCATTTATCAACTGATTGATTTGTCTATGTCTAAGTCTAATATGCATGGACTTACCATTGTACGCTCTTGATAGTGTAGATTGACTATCACAATGCACAGAGATTGGCAGCATAGGTTTCGGCCATAAGGGTATGTTTATTAAGAAGTCTCGTAGCCATTATGCTTCCTTGCGGCATGAAGCCAATGCCACAAACTCTGCTGTCATAGTAGAGTCGCTTAAACAACTCTGATTCTTTGATCCTCAAGACACTACACCCCCACCAAGAGTGAATATCCATCTGCTCATGGATTCATGGTCTTCTTGATCAGTTATCCAACTTGCATCAGTATATCCTTCTAATACTTATAGATCTCTGCTGTATTCCAAACCATAATCCATGGTTTTCTTCAAGTATTTAAATACTCGATTTACAGCATCCCAATGTTTCTTGCCAGGACTACTAGTATGCCTACTTAATCGTTTTACGGCATAAGCAATATCAGGAATAGTACATGTCATTGCATACATAAGACTACCAATAACCTTAGCATACTTGTTTTGGGCTAAGATTCTCCCAATATTGTAAGTTAATTTGAAACCTACTTCGAATGGAGTGCTAATAGACAAGTAATCGAAGCTACCAAAGCGTAACACTTCTTTTGGAAATTATAATAACAATTCATCCTTATGGTTAGTCTCTACCCTATATCCACACAACCCATTCAGAATATTAATACTACAAATACAATCTTTAGATGACCGGCCAAATATTATTACTCACACAATACGCACATCTACAATCACACCCACCGTTAACCAACAAAATCTAACCTTTCATGAAAATGGTAATGTTAACCATCCACATATTATCCCTACGCATTTTGTTTAACCAAATCGTACACCTTCCATATCACAGCCCATAACACCGGCCCACTTATCCTCTCCCTCCCATTCAACCAACCAACTACCATCATAACCTATAACACTGGCAGACCCCCTTATTAGCCCAATAGTCCACATCACCTCGGATCATCAATCCAAATCCGGTTTCTGTTTAACCAATGGTTATGCGTTTTAGTGGTATAATCGTCCTCGAACATTGTTCCCCGACCCGCAAACGCGATTGTTCGTTCCATGTGGTTGTTTTGTCATAAGTATTTTGCAAGTGGACTCTTAGTTGTTACAAAGCTCGTCTTGTAGTGAATGGCAACACTCACTTAGTATTGATGTTGATGAGACTTTTCGTCTGGTTGTTAAACCGGGTACTATTTGGACTGTACTTAGTCTTGTTGTTTCTTGACATGGGCCGGTTCATCATCTTGATGTCAAGAATTCATTTTTACATTGTGATTTATCTGATATAGTCTATATACATCAGCCTCTGGGTTTTCATGATTCTAAACATCCTGACTATGTTTGTTTATTGCAGCGCTCTCTTTATGGCCTTAAGCAGGCTCTTTGGGCTTGGTTTCAAGGCTTTACGACATATATTACCCGTGTTGGTTTTTCTCATAGCCGTTGTGACTCATTTTTATATATGTACCGAAAAGGGACTGTCACTGCTTATTTATTATTATATGTTGATGATATTGTCTTGACTGCTTCATCTAAGGTTTAGTTAAGCGGATTATTGCCTCATTGCATCAGGAGTTCTCCATGATTGATCTTGGTTCGTTTAATTATTTTTTAGGTATTTCGGTTATGCAAAATTCGTTAGGGATGTTCTTGTCTCAACGTATGTATGCAACCCGTGTTGGAAACTTGTTGATACTGAATCCAAGTTGGGGCTAATGGTGATTCGGTATGACATTATATTGTAGTCTTGCATGTGCTCTGCAATATCTTACCTTTACTCGCCTAGATATTTCTTATGTTGTGCAACAGGTTTGTCTTTATATGCATGATCCACGAGAACCTCGTTTTTCGACTCTTAAGCGGATTATGCATTATGTTCGTGGTACACTTGATCATGGTTTGTAGTTATATTCATACTTTACTGCATCTTTGGTTGCATACTCAGACGCATATTGGGTTGGTGGTCCTACTACTACTAGATGTTCGACTTCGGGTTATTGTATGTTTTTTAGCAACAACTTACTCTCTTGGTCTTCTATGCATCAACTGACGCTTTCTCGGTCTAGTGTCGAGGCAGAGTATCGGTGTGTTGCCCTGAGACTTGTTGGTTTATGAATCTATTACGTGAGCTGCACACTCCTTTATCTTTGGCTACTTTGGTTTATTGTGATAATGTTTGTGCTATCTACTTGTCGTCTAATCCAGTTTAGCATCAACGCACGAAGTACATTAAGATTGATATTCACTTTGTTCGTGATTTGGTTGTTGTTGCTGGTCAGGTTAGAGTTCTTCATACCAAGGGCTTGCCTTCAGCTTTGTTTGAGAAGTTTCAAAATAGCTTGAGCGTTTGGTCTCCTCCCGCTCTAACTGCGAGGGAGTGTTAGTCAACCCTATACATATTAGTATTAGTAGTTTACTATTATTATAGTGTTTGTCATTGTTTAGGCTTAGCCAACTTCTAAAATATTATATGGTGTATTATATCTATCTGTTATCTCATTAATACAAGATAATAAAATAGTACGTGGCATAATTTAAAGCTAAACACGTCACCATTTTCCTTCGTGTTTTCCTCCCCGTGAATTTCTCACCATAAGACCAATCCATTCAGAGAGATAACCTACGTTTCTTTAATATTCTGTAACTTCTTTAAGCAACATCTTCCTCCTCTCCCATCACTAGAAACTACTTTTAGGTCTCAACTCCCAAACTAAAATTGTTCACCTTGCACCAAATTTTTTTTAACCCCTAATCAAATTACCATTATATTACGGTCGTTTTAAGATTTTCTTTGTTGAATCTTCATCAGTGACTAAAGATCCGCTTTGGTAATTTTTACCGTTTTAATTTTACAATACGTGATTTAATTTCCGTAACCGCAACTGCTAAAACTGTATCCTTTTTAAAATCAGATTGATGAGCCAGAAGATGCCAAACAATTGTATTGCTAATCAAATGGAATCATGTTAGTGTTGATTGTGAAATTGGATGGATTTATTTCATGCATATATATCTCAAAAAGGTTTTGTATGTTTACTTATAATTTATGAAATTATTCTTTATCAATTGTTTAATTTGCACGACTCTGTGTTTGGTTTTGTTTGTGTAATTGATATCTTCTTTATTGTGTTTTCATTATAGGATAATCAGTTGATTAATTTCCCGGAACAAGGTGTTAGATTAAGTTGACAAGCACAAGAATGGGGACCATAATTCATTATGAATTGCTCATGAGGAGACCGATAGGTAAGAACCATATATGGGAATTTGCTTTTTTATGTAAGTTGGAGTCATTGAAGTAACAAATAATGCCTTTGAGTGTAGGCTTTTAGTTAGAAATTAAATCAAATCAACAAACTTAGTTTCAATAAATTATGCTAGACTATAAGGAGCAAGCTCGTGAATGTATTGGTTGCAATAAATTATGCTAGATTACTAGGTTGTTGTCATGACTGTTAACATGGGTAAATATTTTGCAATTTCAAAGACTTTTCTCATATAATTTCTATTAAATTATGTGCAGTGAACAATGGATTCTTTCGAGAAAAAGTTGAAGGACAAACAAGTGGAAGAACGGGCTGAGTATGTTTCATTTTTAAATACATATCTTAACTTAAAAATCTTAAAACGACAGTAATTTTAGAGTGAGTTAAACTGGTTAAAAATCTTAAGCGCTATTGACATAATCACATTAATGAGTATGATCTTTATAATTTTCTAAACATTATAACAATATTTATTAAAATGCAGAGGGTTCAATGTTAGTCGCACGCTTTGGGAAGCCGATAGAGATGAGTTTCAAAGAAGATTGAACAATTTTACCGGTACAGGTAAGTTGTTTGTTTTACAAGTTCATGTGCTAATAATATGACATGATTCCATTTTAATTATAAAGGTTATTGCTTTATCAAAAGGGTAGAATGTATTAATTATGCATGTGTGGTAAGAAGTACGAAGTAATTAAGTTTACTTGTAGTTAAGATGATAATATTGATTATTAGTTATAAGTTAGAGAAAAAAAGGAGTAAGTTTAGAGTGAGTTAAACTGGTTAAAAATGCTTATAATTGTAGTAGACAGACAGGCAATCTAAAACACCCCCAAAGTGCTCATTTACTCAAAAATAAAGAGATACAATTCTTCCAAACACTATTAATTACTAATTTAGATTAAAAACATAACACTTTCTATGCATACATTTTCACAAGTTTAGAGGTAGAGGTAGAGCTGATTTTTTTAGAACGGCAAGTCTGACATATATGATCTTATTTGGCTAATGATAGTTTTAGGAAAATTCGAGGATACACTGTGGTAAGCACTGACTAAATTTAATTGCAAGTTACTTTATGATGATACTATTAATAATAATTAGATACATGATGTCTCAGACAATTTAATTGACTTGTCTCGGTTTCAAAGTAAATGGGTGGTTTTAGTGTTTGGCTAACAACGGCTTATGTGAGTGTAAACAATCACTTATAAATGTAAAGATTGGTACCTGCTAATTTCTTTAGACAAACAAGTAGTTAAAATAAAGCAATTCCAAGCATCCGAGACTACTTACTTGAAAATATAAGCATTAGCCATTTCATCCAAAAACTATGAAGGACTTTTACTATGTACACTTTCATAATTTCAAACTATGACATGATTCTTTTTTGCCGGTAACTGTTTTGGGCAAATCAGAACGCTAAAATGTATTATTCAGATCAATATGTCAAGTTCTAATAAGCTTTTTTGTTGTTATCAATATGATGATATTGATTTTCAGTTATGAGACATGAGCTGGTTTTTGTTTTGGATTGCTTTTAACTTATGTGCTTTGTTTTTAGTGTTTGGCTAAAAGTTCTTATATGCTTACTGATTCGGGCAAAATAGGATATAGAATATATACCTAAAATACCAATTATCAATAATAGTATAAGATAAGTATTCCGCGAGGATTCTAGAAGATTACTTTTATCCAAAGTAAATTTCAAAACCTTCCCGAGTCGTATCCCGACGAGGTGCGAATTAAAAATTGAGGTTAAGTTCGTGATCGCATGATTGAATATTTTAAGGTTTTGATTTGGTTTCCTATTTCTAACAAATAAAATACACAAACACGTAAAGGCAAACAAACAATTAAGGCAATTAAAACTTAAAACACTAAATCGCTAACGGGAATCCTAAAAACGCGACTTAAAACCTAAATTGCTAAAATTAAGCCCTAAAAATATTTTATATTTTTTATAAATTTGAAATGACTTAAAATAATTTTAGAAAAAAGAATTATATTTTTTTGATTTTGATTTTATTTATTATGAATTAAAAACTAATTTAAACTAGAAAATTAATTAAAAATACTAAACTAATTCTAAAAATTCCAGAAAAATTATGAAAAGTACTTTAAACTGATTAGAATCTATAAAAATGCTAACTTGAAAAGATGCTTCAAGAATAAGCAAATAATAAGCAAATAAGATCGACTAAGCTAAATACTAAAGGACACCTTAAATATTAAATGACGCAAGATAGAATTGAAAAAGTCCCAAGGGCAGTTGGTGTTTGAGTGTGGTGTTGAGGCATTGGGTATAAAGGGGAAGGTCACAGGTTCGAACCTGTGGCTTCCCTTTTTGCAATTTTTTTTATTTTTGAAAACTTGTTGCACAAAATTAAAGAACTTATGAAAATAAGCAACTTTTAAAACTAGGACTTTTTCTAAAACTTAATTATAAGCACAATATAAGCATTTGAAAATGTCCGAATTCATTTAAAACTTAAATGACAATTAGCTAAACTGTTTTGACTTTTAAGGAGCAATAAGCTAATACTAAGCAAATAAGCTGGTAACTGACAACTACCAAGACCCTAATAAGCTAATTCTAAACAACATTTAAGCAAAACTAAAAAAACCCATTAGATAAGAACAACAAATAAGCATTTTTTGCAAAACAGATTTCCAAGCAGCCTGCAAAGTACTTTTGAGCTTATTTTTAAGCAACTTACAGGATCCTTATGGCTAAATGACTTTTAAAACTTTAAAGTCTATTCTAAAATCTACCTAAATCAACAATCAAAGAGCATTTTGAAAATTTAATAAGCAAAGAAAAGGCTAACTGAAAAAGCTGCATATGCAGTTTACACTATTTTTTTTGGTTTTTCAAATTTTTATCAAAAGACAAAAATGGCTAATTCACCCTAAGATTTAAGCTAGTAAATGTTGATGAAAAGACTCAAAAGCTCAAAACAGATTAAGCTTGTTGACCAAAGAGCTTATAAAACCAAAATCAGACCTTAAAACTTATTTTATCTAAACTAATTTTGCTAACAAAAGCTGGCTTAACTTGAAATTTTTTATAAGACTTTTATGACAAATTTTGGACTGAAACACTCAAGTCATTTATAAACTTGCATTAACTAATTTTACTGCATTTTTGAACAAATACAAGCATGAAACTCACACCAAATAGCACTTATTCAGAATCAGACCCTATAACCTAGATTATAAGATCAATTTACCACATATTCTCACCATGGTTACAATAAACTTCAAACTTAAATTTCTGACTTTAAAATCTGAATTAAACTATCAATTAGACTAAATTTATACTAGTTAAATCTGATGCAAGTGGTAAAACAAGTTAGTACTGCTTGATCCAAACACCCTTTTAAAAGTTGATCTTCTATTTTTAAACCTCAAAAAGCTGATTCAGTGCTTGGATTTAAGATACCAGATAATAAAAAGACTATACTAGATCTAATAAGCTAATTTTAACTATCAAATAACACTATTCAATAAGCTATAAGCTAATGCTAATATTTTTGGATTTTTTTGACAGATTTATATAAAAACATTAACTAATGAAATTAAAACTACAAACAAGCATTAAGTAACATCAAAAGACAAAAATAAGCTGATATAAGCAGAACTAAACAGTTAATTAGCACTAGATAAGCAAAAATAAGCAATAAGCAGTTTAAGCTATAAGAGAGAAAATGGAAAGAGTACCTTGATCCCAGCTAAACAGGGATCAAATAAGCTCTTAATGAGCTGATCTATAAGCTCCAGCTTGTTAGAAACAAGTTTGTGAGGTCTATAAGCCCTTCCTTTATTGGCTTATCTTTTATTTATGCCGAGGTAATTTAGGGGTGAGATTTGAGTATTAATATGCAAACTCAGTTAAGCTTTAAGGCTTAACTGAGTTCTAGCTAGATTAAGAAGTTAAAAGAGCTTATTGAGGTTTATTAAATCATCACACAAATCATCATAAGCTAAATTGCATTTTAAAGTAAAACAGTACTTCAAAGTTTGAAAGGAAAATTTGCACTTTTATTATAATAAAGAGTTACAGCTTGAAAAGAATTACAATAAAAAAGGTTTACAATAAGCTAATAAGAACTAAAATAAGCTAAAAACTATACATCCTTGTGTGTGTGAGGATAACCTATTTATAGGGACTTCTGAACCTTCTAGGCCTTCAAGGAGCGTCCTAGTCCTCCAATCCTGGCCCTCTAATTATTGCTTTGGCATAAAGCAATGAATGGCACACTTTGATCATGTACTAGCGTGATCAACCAATCAAATCCTCTAGGATCACCAGCGTGTACAACTTAAAATGTCAGGGCTTGCGTCACTTGTTCTAGAAGAGGTGAATTATACTTAAAGTTGGGTAATTGAGGTGTCAGAGGGTTTGGTAAATTTAGGAACGAAGGGGGAACACTAAAACTATTCTTGGCGCCTTTTTTTATTGTTTGACCGGGTTTTGATCTTAGGTAAAAAGGGATTTGTCCAGGGTTATTAATTTAGGCTGTGACAACCATGATTCGAGCAGGTTAGTTAAACCGTTAGTATTGACTTATGTGCCTGTTGCAATATATGGTGTATGTGATTTTGTGTGTTTAAATAAGTTTATGTGGGTTATGTGAGGTATTGGTAATCAATCTATTGAGTGTGATCATCTCAATGAGATTGAAATGTTGGTGAAATTGGTTGAGTTCATTTTGTTCACTTTTGAGTGACAAGGAAATGATTATTGAGATTTGAGCGTTTCCGTGTTAAATGTGTAAGTATTATTACGTATACGTATTTTTATGTTAGTAATCTAAGATAGGTTTAGATTTTAAGTGGTAAGTTAAGAATAATGTAAAAATTCTATTTTAGAAAAGTTAGGTTGAAAATTAACTAAAAAAGTTGCAAGCTTTTATGAAGAGATAAGCTAAAAAAACTAGTAGATACCTTATAATAATCTCGCGACTAAAATAGACTAAAATGAGCTTTAAATAAGCTGATTCTATATACGTTTAAAAGCGAAATAAAAAGACATGAGAAGAAAAGAAAAAACATGAAAAAAAAACAAAAAGAACAAAACTTTTTATAAAAGTAACGAGCCCACAACTAATCTTAACCTATGTCTGTTATGTTGTGACACAAAAATCTATCCCTAAGCCCAGTATAATTTTTTTTGTTATTTGTGACACAACCCAAATAAGATTAATCAGAAATTTGAAAAATAACAACTAAGCTTAAAATCGTGTAAGGCGAACCAATAAGATTAAAATAAGCACAACCACAACAAAAACACTAAACCCAACCTAGGCTCTTGATACCACATGTTACGATATCATTTCATCACCTCAAACATAAAATAAAAGAAAGATTTTAGAGAGAGAGAGAGGTTTTAGAAAGAGAAAGAACTAGAGAAAGAGATAAAAAGAGAAAAATGGTTACTAGCACATGAAAGAAAATGAGAAGCAACGCCCTTCACCTTGTGTGGTGAAGGGTATTTATAGTACAAAGAGATCCTAAACCCTTTCTTGGGTCGTTTGGATTATGGTTGGGCCGGACCATATTCTAATGGGCTTTAAGCCTGACAATAAGGCCCAATTAGCTTAAAGTAATTCTCGTAAATAGTGTTTTCTTATACAAAGCTCGAGAATATAAAATGACCATCACTTTAAATAAAAACATGACTAACAAAGATCTCTTTTAATAGTTGATTTTGTGACAATTATCTTCTTACCATCAACTAGGGCATGTAACTCAACTTCCCCATTAATAGTTTTTGCCTTGATAGTTGAACAGAATTGTTCAATGCATGAAGTATGTATAGTGGGATTAATGGTTAGTGCATACTTTATAGGTTGTGCATTCAGAAAATCCACTATTTGTTCAAACCCATCACTTTCTTCGGGTTTAGACAAAAATGCGACCATATTGTGAGTATCTGCAAACTTTAGATTCGCCATTTGTGTTGGGTATTGATAATGGATGATAAAATTGAGTTAGGGTTTGTAGTTAGAGAGTATTTGAAAGATTGAAATCGATTAAATGATTGATTGAAACCCTTAATTGAAGTATTTATGAAAATACCCTCAATAGTATTAACTTAGACCCAGTAGTAGTAAGTTTTATGCCTAGCAGTATTAACTTAGAACCAGCAGTAGTAAGTTATGCCTAGCAGCATTAACTTTGAGTCACCAGTATTAACTCCAATTCCATTCCAAAAAGCTTTTCCATCATCAATCTAACACTTTTCTTTGCTTTTCCTGCAAAATGTTAGTCCAAAAACCAAGAAAACACAAGCCATAGCAATTTTCACAATTATCACAGTATTAATTATACTTAACAATATTAAGTATAACTAATAGTATTAACTCAGCAGTATTAAGTATAACCAGCAGTACTAATTATACTTAACAGCAGAAACTTTTAATGGCATGAATAATAGTACTAATTCATACAAAACTCTACAAAAACATAAAGAGATAAAAGACTTTAAAGATTCATCATTCCAATACTAACAATCAAATATTGAAATCTACTTACATCAAAAGCTTTTGTAAGCAAATCTGCAACATTCTTGTCAGTATGGATTTTGATCATTTGAATCAATTTCTTTTCATTGCAATCTCTAATAAAATGATGTTTGATCTCTATATGCTTTGTTTTTGAATGAAAAACAGGATTTTTAATTATGCAAATAGTACTGTTATTGTCAATAAAGATCTTGGTATGCATAAAATTGTACCCATAATCAAGTAGTTGTTCTTGCATCAAAGCACTTGTCCACAACAACTTGAAGCAGCCACATATTCAGCTTCTATTGTGGAATTTGCAACCACTGTCTGTTTCTTGCACTGCCATGATATTAATCTACATCTAAGAAATTGACAACCTCCTGTTGTAGACTTCCTATCCAAGCTTGCTCCAGCATAATCACTATCAGTGTATGCTACCAAATCAAAAGGAGAATCTTTTAGATACCAAAGGCCCAATTTTGGTTGACCTTTTAAGTACCTAAAAATCCTTTTCACAGCATGAAGATGTGAAACCTTTGGATTGACTTGGTATCTAGCACAGGCACACACTGCAAACATGATGTCAGGTCTTGAAGATGTAAGATACATCAATGAACCAATCATTGACCTATACATATGAACATCCACTTCTTCACCATCTTCATCCTTGAGCAGAGGCTTTTGAGTTTCCATTGGTGTGCTTGCAGTCTTGACTTCTATAAACCCAAATTTCTTTAAAATTTCATCAACATATTTATCTTGACTAATAAATATGCCATCCTTCTTCTGCTGCACTTGTAATCCCAAAAAGAATGTAAGTTCTCCCATAGAACTCATCTAAAATTTCTCATGCATCAACTTCTCAAATGCATTGCATAGCTCCTTCTTTGTTGAACCAAAGATGATATCATCCACATAAACTTGGACCAGCAAAATATCACCTTTGTACCTTTTGATGAATAAGGTCTTGTCAATTTTCCCTCTTTGAAACCCATTGTGTCTAATAGAAATGTTGACAAGGTTCAAATACCAAGCTCTAAGGAGCTTAATGTAGTCCCTACATGCTTTTTCAACCTTTAAATACTCTATCAGGAAAGTTTTGGATCTTCAATCCTGGTGTTGACATACAGTACACCTCTTTTTCAATCTTCCCATAGAGAAAAGCACTTTTTACATCCATTTGATACACCACAAAATCTTTAAATGAAGCATAAGCTAAAAATAGCCTAATTGCTTCAATTCTTGCAACAGGGGCAAAGACTTCATCATAGTCAATCCCTTCTTTGTGTATCCTGAGCAAACCAATCTTGGTTTATTTCTTATCACAATTCCCCTTTTCATCCTTTTCTTCCTAAAAACCATTTAGTGCCTATAGCTCTTTTCTATTGTAATCACTAAAGTCCAAACTTCTTGTAACTTGAATTGTAGAAGCTCTTCCTGCATAGCCTCTATCCAGCTTGGATCCTTCAATGCATGAATTACCTTTTTGGGTTCTTCTTGTGATAAAAAAGCAAGCAAACAAGCAGTTTTAAAGGTCTTTATGGTTTGTTCTTTGTTGAATAGTACTAACAAACCCATGTTCCTCCAAACTCTTTGACATCCTTCTTGTTGTAGTAGCTGATTGCAAATTTCCAATTACTTAAAGAAAAAAGATCAAGAGGATGATCTTTATGAATTCTTGTAGTTAGATTAGGACTGACTTGGATTGTTGTATCCAAATTGTTCATGTCAGCCTCTGCACCATCATCTTCATCATCTTTATAATCCTTCCAAGCAGCATATTATGGATCAAATTGAAGTTTAATGCCTTGTTTTTTCCACCAACATCATTACTTTTGTTTGTGCTAGCAGCATTAACATTGTTAGTGTTGTTAACATTATCTTCCTTCTCCTTAAATCATACATTAATTTTCTTTTCTTGGATCTTCATCAACCTTCTTTCCATTATCACTTGAAGGTTTAGATCTATCATCATGAGAACTATTTGGATCTTGGGAAAATGGTGGATCAGCAGTTCATAATGGTAGTCAAAAAGTGATTTATGACAGTTCTGCTCCTTTTTAAGCTTGACCTGCATTATCCCCTTTGCTTTTGTTAACCTGCAAAACCATTAGACTGTGTACCTGCAACAATTGGCTCATAATTCATTGTTCTTGTTAGTGCATCAATATCAAATAGCCAATCTGGTCCACTACCTACAACATTAGGTGTATTCTCACTAAACCTAATATGCAAGTTTTCTTCCACTATCCTTATTCTACTATTGAATACTCTAAAGGCTTTACTATTCAAAGAGTATCCAACAAAGAAACCTTCATCAGCCTTACCATCAAATTTGCCTAAGTGATCTATAGTATTGAGAATGGTAACAGGACACCCAAATGGTCTCATAAAACTTAAAGTTGGTGTTCTACCATGAAAAAGTTCATATGGGGTCTTGTTATGAGGCTTAACTACTAACACTCTATTTTGTACATAGCAAGCAATATTAACTGCTTCTGCCCAAAAAGTAGTTGACAACTTAGAATCAGCTAGCATAGTCCTAGCAGCCTCAATTAGTATCATATTCCTCCTCTCAGCAACACCATTTTGTTGAGGAGTTCCAGCTACACTAAATTGTCTTAAAATACTATTCATCTCACAAAATTGATTCATTTCTCTGTTTTTAAACTCAGTTCCATTATCACATCTAATCACCTTAACCTTGTGATCTACTAGATTTACTATCCCAGTTATAAAGGACTTAAGAATCCAGCTACTAAGAAGAAAGACTCAAAGGAATCTCTTAAAGAAGCAATATGAAAACTTCACTGCTCCAAGCTCAGAGATGCTTGATCAAACTTTTGATAGGCTTCAAAAGCTTGTGAGTCAGTTGGAGCTTTTGGATGAAAAGCTTTCACAAGAAGATGTTAATCAAAAGTTATTAAGAAGTTTGTCACCTGAGTGGAACACACATGCTGTTGTGTGGAGGAATAAAGCTGATTTGGATACAATGAGCATGGATGATCTCTACAACAACCTCAAGGTGTATGAACCAGAAGTTAAAGGGATGTCTAGCTCAAGTTCAAGCACACAGAACATGGCTTTTGTGTCCTCTTCAAATAACAACACTAGCAGCACTAATGAAGCAGTTAATACTGCTCATGGAGTTTCTACTGCTAGCACTCAAGTTAATGCTGCTAATTCTACAAATATTGATAACTTGAGTGATGCTGTTATTTGTGCATTCTTTGCTAGTCAACCAAATAGTCCTCAACTTGTACATGAGGACTTGTAACAAATCCATCTAGATGACATGGAAGAGATGGATTTGAGATGGCAAATGGCCATGTTGACTATGAGGGCAAGAAGGTTTTTGAAGAATACAGGAAGGAAGCTTACTGTTAATGGAAATGAGACTATTGGTTTTGATAAGTCCAAAGTAGAGTGCTACAACTGCCATAAGAGGGGACATTTTGCTAGGGAGTGTAGAGCTCCAAGAAATCAAGACAACAAGAACAATGAAAGCTCAAGAAGGAGTGCGCCTATAGAAATATCTACTTCCACAACTTTGGTGTCATGTGATGGTCTTGGTGGTTATTACTGGAGTGATCAGGCTGAGGAAGGGCCTAATTATGCACTCATGGCTTTCTCATATTCAAATTCTGACTTAGAGGTATCCAATGATTCTATTTGTTCAAAATCTTATTTGAAAACTATTGAATCTCTTAAATCTTAAAATGATCAACTATTAAAAGATATAAAGAAATATGAGTTAATGGTTCTATGTTATAAGACAGACTTAAAGTCAGTGGAAGAAAAACTTGAAGTTTATAAAGCAAATGAGTCTATTTATTTACAACATATTAAGGGCTTAAAATTTGAAATTCATATAGGAGAAATAGCTATTAGAGAGCTTAGGAAGAAGCTTGAAATAGTTCAACAAGAAAAAGATGACTAACTAACTAACTAATATACAAAGCACACACACTTTGTAATCAGACTCTCATTGGAGAAGTCTGTGTTTTCTATGGATGGATTGATTAATTCTACGACCTAGGATCTCTTTATATACTAGAGATTCCTAGGTTTACAAGAATCCTAATTAACATAGAAGTCCTATCTTTTGCACTTTAGTCCCTCCATACTTTGAAGACTTCTTTAATTGCGACTTAATCCTTCTTGTTTGATTCTTGTTTGAATCTTGTTTCATTCTTGTATTTACTTTGTCTCATCAAATCAATTATACTGGAATGTATAATTCCCAACAGCATTCAACTTAATGTAGATAAATTTAAACATGCATCTAAAAGTTTAAACATGATCATAGAGTGTCAGATAGTTGACAATTGCAAGAAAGATTTAGGCTATGAAAATTATAATGCAGCTCCACCTCCCTACACAAGAAATTTCATGCCTCCAACACCTAACTTGTCTTTTATTGGTTTAGATGAGTTTGTTAATAAGCTTGTAGTTGAGAACTGCAAAGCCATGTCTAGTGATGAAAAGCCTAAGGTAGTTAGGTTATGTGATGATGCCCCAATTATTGAAGAATGGGTGTCAGATGATGAGGAAGAGGATGTGTCTCAACCTAAAATTGAAAAGAAAACAGTCATGCCTAGTATTGTTAAGAAAGAGTTTGTCAAATCTAAACAACAAGAAAAAACTACTAGGAAAACTGTTAAACAAGTTGAGCAACATAGGCAAAACACTCACACTCCAAGAGGCAATCAAAGAAATTGGAACAATATGATGTCTCAAAAACTAGGAAGCAATTTTGAGATGTTTAATAAGGCATGTTATGTGTGTGGAAGCTTTGATCATTTGCAGGTTGATTGCAATTACCATCAAAAACAATTTCAAAATCAAAGGATGGTAAAACCTGTTTGGAACAATGCTCAAAGGGTGAATCATCAAAACTTTGCTAAAAAGACTCACCCATGTGCTAAAAAGAACTTGGTTTCAAGAGAAGTACTAATGAAATCTGGTTTAGTATCAATTAATACTGCTAGACAAAATACTTCAAAAATAGCAGTATTGGTTAATACTGTTAGACAAGTTAATACTGCTCACTCAAAAACAACAGTGAATGTTGCTAGACCAATGTCATGTCTTTCTAAAACAACACATTCAACTGTTAAGAGGCCCATTTATAAGAACACAACATTTAAAAACAGTAATATTAATCAAAGGGTTAATACTGTTGGGGTAAAAAAAAATATTACTAGGCCAAAAGCAATAGTTAATGTTGTTAAAGGAAATCGAAATATAAGTGATTAATATAGTGGATGCTCAAGCACATGATAGAGAACATGTCCTATGCCTTGGCAGACTAATGGAAGAGATATATGGAGGACTATGCTGATTTTGGAGAGCGAACCTCAAAAGGAAGGAAATCACATGAAAATAGTACATTAAAACTGGTAAATCAAAATTTGTGAATATGTATTACTAGTAATTTTGTAGAGAGAGTTAAAAGTTTATATCTCTTTAGTGTCACACAAATGAATGATAAAAAGAATAGTGTTCATATTTTTAACGACACTGAAATGTATTGTTTTATCTCAAACTTTAAAGTTAATTTGATGAAAGTCAAGTTATTACGTTAGAGTTCCTAGAAAGAACAATATATATTGTGTTGGATTTAAAGAACATAATTCGCAAAGGAGGTTTAACTGCCTTTTTGCAGAAGCAACATCTGATGAATCTAAACTTAGGCATAGAAGGCTATGTCACTTAAATTTTAAAACCATGAATAAATTGGTTAAGGGAAATCTTGTAAGAGGTTTACCTTCCAAACTTTTTGAAAATGATCAAACCTGTGTTGCTTGTCAAAAGGGAAAGCAGCACAGAGCCCTTCTGTAAGTCTAAAACAGAGAACTCAATCAGTCTTCCCTTTACATTTGTTGCATATGGACCTGTTGGTCTAACATTTGAGTAAAAAACCTAATGAAGAAAAGGTATTGCCTAGTTGACCACAGATGATTCGAACGAGGTTACATGGGTTTACTTCTAGCTACTAAGGATGAACTAGTGGCATTCTTAAGTCCTTTATAACTGGGATATAAAATCTAGTAGATCACAAGGTTAAGATGATTAGATGTGATAATGAGACTGAGTTCAAAAAAAGAAATGAATCAGTTTTGTGAGATGAAGGGTATTAAAAGACAATTTAGTGTAGCTAAACTCCTCAACAAATGGAGTTGTTGAGAGGAGGAACATGACACAATTGGGGGGGGGAGGCTTACTAGGACTATGCTAGCTGATTCCTAAGATTGCCAACTACTTTTTGGCAAAAGCATTTAATACAGTCTTGCTATGTGCAATAAAAAAAGTTTTAGTCGTTTAAGCCTCATAACAACACCCCATAAGAACTTTTTCATGGAAGACACATCAACTTTAAGTTTTATGGACGATTTGGGAGTCCTTGTTACGTATTCTTAATACAAAGATCACTAGGTAAATTGATGGTGAAAGGGCTGATTGAAGGTTTCTTTGCTGGATATTCTTTGAATAGTAAAAGCCTTAAAGTATTAGTAAGTAAACAAGATAAGTGGAAGAAAACTTACATATTAGGTTCAGTGAGAGTACACCTAATGCTATAGGCAGTGGACCAGATTAGCTATTTGATATTGATGCACTAACAAGAACAATGATATGAGGCCAAATTGTTTGCATGTAACACAATCTAATGGTTTTGCAAGCACAAAGCAAGGATAATAATTCAAGCTAGAAAGGAGACAGAACCTGTCAAGGATTACATTTTGCTACCATTATGGACTGCTGATCCACCATTTTCCCAAAATCCAAAAAGTTCTCATGATGATGGATCTAAACCTTTAAGTGATGATGGAAAGAAGGTTGATGAAGATCCAAGAAAAGATAGTGAAAGTAATGATCAAGAGAAGGAAGATAATGTTAACAGCACTAACAATGTTAATGCTGCTAGCACAAATAAGGTTAATGTTGTTGGTGGAAAAACAAGCATTGAACTTCCATTTGATCCAAATATGCCTGCTTTGGAAGATTATAGCATATTTGACTTCTCAAGAGATGATGAAGATGATGGTGTAGTGGCTGACATGAACAATTTGGATACAACAATCCAAGTCAGTCCTACTCCAACTACAAGAATTCATAAAGATCATCCTCTTGATCAAGTGATTGGAGATTTACAATCATCTACACAAACAAGAAAGATGTTAAAGAATTTGAAGGAACATGGGTTTGTTAGTATAATTCAACAAAGAACAAACCATAAAGACCTTCAAAACTGCTTTTTGCTTGCTTTTTATCACAGGAAGAACCCAAAAAGGTAATTCATGCATTGAAGGATCCAAGCTGGATAGAGGCTATGCAGGAAGAGCTTCTACAATTCAAGTTACAAGAAGTTTGGACTTTAGTGGATTTACCAAATGGAAAAAGGGCTATAGGCTCTAAATGGGTTTTCAGGAATAAAAAGGATGAAAAGGGAATTGTGATAAGAAATAAAGCAAGATTGGTTTCTCAAGGATACACACAAGAAGAAGGGATTGACTGTGATGAAATCTTTGCCCCTGTTGCAAGAATTAAAGCAATTAGGCTATTTTTAGCTTATGCTTCATTTAAAGATTTTATAGTGTATCAAATGGATGTAAAAAGTTCTTTTCTCTATGGGAAGAGAAGAAGAGGTATATGTATGTCAACCACCAGGATTTGAAGATCCAAAATTTCCTTATAGAGTATACAAGGTTGAAAAAGCACTGTATGGACTACATCAAGCTCCTAGAGCTTGGTATGAAACCTTGTCAACATATCTGTTAGACAATGGGTTTCAAAGAGGGAAAATTAACAAGACCTTATTCATCAAAAGGCACAAAGGTGATATTTTGATGGTCTAAGTTTATGTGGATGATATTATCTTTGGTTCAACAAAGAAGGAGCTATGCTTTGCATTTGAGAAGTTGATGCATGAAAAATTTCAGATGAGTTCTATGGGAGAACTTATATTCTTCTTAGGATTACAAGGGAAGCAGAAGAAGGATGGCATATTTATTAGTCAAGATAAATATGTTGATGAAATTTTAAAGAAATTTGGGTTTACAGAAGTCAAGACTGCAAGCACACCAATGGAAACTCAAAAGCCTCTGCTCAAGGATGAAGATGATGAAGAAGTGGATATTCATATGTATAGGTCAATGACTGGTTCAGTGATGTATCTTACATTTTCAAGACCTGATATTATGTTTGCAGTGTGTGCCTGTGCTAGATACCAAGTCAATCCAAAGGTTTCACATCTTTATGCTATGAAAAGGATTTTTAGGTACTTAAAAGGTCAACCAAAATTGGGCCTTTGGTATCTAAAAGATTCTCCTTTTAATTTAGTAGCATACACTAATAGTGATTATGCTAAAGCAAGCTTGGATAGGAAGTCTACAACAGGAGGTTGTCAATTCCTTGGATATAGATTAATATCATGGCAATGCAAGAAACAGACAGTGGTTGTAAATTCCATAACAGAAGCTGAGTATGTGGCTGCTTCAAGTTGCTGTAGACAAGTGCTTTAGATTTAGAATCAATTACTTGATTATGGGTATAATTTTATGCATACCAAAATCTTTATTGACAATAACAGTACTATTTGCATAATTAAAAATCTAGTTTTTCATTCAAAAATAAAGCATATAGAGATCAGACATCATTTTATTAGAGATTGCAATGAAAAAAAATTGATTCAAATGGTCAAAATTCATACTGACAAGAATGTTGCAGATTTGCGTACAAAATCTTTTGATGTAAGTAGATTTCAATATTTGATTGTTAGTATTAGAATGCTAAATATTTAAAGTCTTTTATCTCTTTATGTTTTTGTAGAGTTTTGTATGAATTAGTACTGTTATTCATGTCATTAAAAGTTTCTGCTGTTAAGTATAATTAGTACTGCTGGTTATACTTAATATTGCTGAGTTTCTACTGTTAGTTATACTTAATACTGTTAGGTATAATTAATACTGTGATCATTGTGAAAATTGTTATGGCTTGTGTTTTCTTGGTTTTTGGACTAACATGTTGTAGGAAAAGCAAAGGAAAGTGTTAAATTGATGATGGAAAAACTGTTTAGAATAAAATTAGAGTTAATGCTGGTGACTCAAAGTTAATGCTGCTAGGCATAACTTATTACTGTTGGGTGAAAGTTAATGTTGTTGAGGGTATTTTCCATAAATACTTCAATTAAGGGTTTCAATCGATTCTTTAATCAATTTCACTCTTTCAAATACTCTCTAACTACAAACCCTAACTCAATTTTATCATCAATTATCAAAACCTAACATAAATGACGACTTTAAAGTTTGTTGATGCTCATAATATGATCGCATTTTTGTCTAAACCCACAGAGTGTGATGGGTTTGAACAAATAGTGGATTTTTTAAATGCACACCCTATAAGGTATGCATTAACGATCAATCCTACTATATATATTTCTTGCATTGAAGAGTTTTGGTCTACTGTCAAGGCAAAAACTATCAATGGGGAAGAACAGTTACATGCCCTAGTAGATGACAAGAAGATAATCATCACTGAATCATCTGTTAGAAGAGATCTTTAACTAGCAGATGAGGAAGGTATCAATTGTTTACCAAATTCTACCATTTTTAAACAACTTGCATTAATGGGGTATGAGAAAATTTCACAAAAACTCACTTTTTATAAACCATTCTTTTCCCCCACAATGGAAATTTCTAATCCATACTATTTTACAGTGTCTAAGTCCAAAGACTACTGCCTGGAATAAATTTAGTAGTACTATGGCATCTGCCATTATCCTTCGATAAAAAACATGCAAGATTTTTCGTGATATTTTAGGCAAGTTTGTCAAGTCTGATTGTACAACACCTTTGAACATTCAACCCTGGGAGACAGACGGCGAATCTGTTTTAAGGGAAGCGTGTCCAACACGTGCCTCATTCCACGACCTTTTACTGCTTTATTTATTTATCGTTCATAGTGTCTGTCTTCAGCTTCTACCCCATTCTGTCTGTTTTATTTATTGTTATTTAATTTCTGTTAATTATTATTAATTATAATCTGATTTTTATTTTAATAAAAGTGTACATCATAGGGTTCAACATAATAGATAACACATTTCTTATCTTCTTGTGGTAACTTTTTTTATCTCAAGTTTAGCCTTGAGTGCTGCTAGAGCTTCCTTCATTTCGGATTTGTCGGTTTCTTGTTTTTCATTATCTGAGAACCCTAAGTTAGCAGAAAAGTATTCAATCTCCTCGGGGGAATAATAGAATGGTGTGTATAATGGTAATCCATCTTCAGTACAGATTGTCTTGCATTCTTCAAACTTTCCACTGTTTGTTCGTCCTTCAACCTCGTTTGTTAAGGTTTTTACCTTTATCTTGAGACCTTGGATAATTTTGTCATGAGATTCTCGATTAATTTCCGTGTTTTAGTAAAATTCCATTAACCATTTGTCTTGTTCAGCATGTCTCTTATCCTCTTCTTCCATATATTTATTGATTATCTTGGTTAGGCTTGGTCTTCTCTCTCCTGACGACGGTTGGTCATATCCTGATGCTCCTCTGTTAAATCTACCGTCATTTCTGCTGTTGTTTGGAAAGGGTCTACCGAATTCTCCATATTTAACTTCCTCCATACTTTTTACATCTTCATTGAGAGGACATTCTTTTTCAAGATGAGCTCCCCCACAGGTTTGACATCCTACTTGAATCGCGTGCATGTTCTCCTTAAGCTTCTTCATGTCACGACCCAAGCTATCTAGGTTGTTTACAATCGCATCGATCCCTTCAGAATTACTACTACTATCTATTACCCTGCTAGATGAACCATCATGCCACTTTTGGGAGTGGTCAGCCATGGTCTGAATAGCCGTCAATGCTTGAGCAGGTGTCATGCCAGAAATTGACCCTTGCGAGTCAAGCAGTTGGCGGTTCATAGTGCTTAGACCATTATAGAAGATATTCACCTTCTGATGGCTATTGGTGTCATGAGTTGGGCATTTATAAAGCAGATCATTATACCGTTCCTAAGCTTGGTATAATGTTTCGTTACCTTCCTGCTTGAAATTACAGATGTCTTCAAGCTGCTTGGCGGTCTTTGATGGTGGACAGTACCTTTGAATAAAAGCTTTCTTAAGAATATCCTAGGAATCAACGGTTCATGGGGAAAGTCTATTTACCCACCTTTTAGCGGCTCTAGTGAGTGTAATGGGAAAAACTCGTAGCATGACTGCGTCGTGTGTTACTCCTAGAATGTTGAATAGGCTGACGATGTCTAAAACTCGCTCCACATGCTCATGAGCATCGTCATTCTTGTTTCCAGAAAAGGTATCCTCCATCAATTCTCTCATGAATTGACTCTTGATTTTGAAATTCACATTGCCTCTAATTTTAGGTTTAACCACGCCCGGTGCCTGGTTCCCTCGAGTCAATGTTAGGTATTGTTCCATGGTGAGGTCATTGATCTCTCCCTCAACCATTATGATTCCTGAATTGCTTAGTAATAAAATTTAGAAATAAAAGAAATCAAACTATAACAAATTTTAGCTCCCCGGCAGCGGCGCCAAAAACTTGATGCATAAAATTATTTTAAATAATTAATTGCCAAGTTTTAAATTTATAAAACTCGTCTACCGATACACGCACTAACAGGCGGAGAACCCGGTCGTATGTAGTGCAGTAGTTAGTAAATCTAAGGTCGTCCCAAGAGCTAAGGGCACTAGTTCTAATTTGATTTTGTCACGTTTGGAAAATGGTTTTAAGATTAATTTAAAAAAACTTAAGAAAAGTAAATTGATAGAAGTAATCAGGAGAAAAAGCGTGCTAGCCTATCCATTTCATTACTACTGTTATGATTACGTTTTCTTGTGCAATGTTCAATTACAAGTTTCATTGGTGGATCTAATATTGACAGACCCGAATTGGCATTTGAGGTCTGTCCTATAGTTACTATGCGATCCCAAATCCCCTTGGATCACATGGGCCTGGCATCCAAGTTTATAGTGGTTAATCCCTTACTATCCTTAAGACCAATTCCATAATCTATACATATTATTAACCCTCTCTGAAAGAGTTCCTGTGCTTTTTAAGTGTTTAATGTGACCAAGGCGGTAATATGATTAATTCCTACACTAGGGATAGGTGCCAAGCTACCCTAGTACCCCACTAATCCTATGTTCAACCAGTAAGTCTAATAACATGGCTAATAAGATCCAAGCCACTCTCTACACTACCAAAACCCAGGGATCAACGAAAGGCTATAAGGATATCCAATAAAACCGTAATTAAACAGGAAATAACAATCATAACAATAGTAAATACATGGCTAGGCCAGCACTAAGAGTGCTTAGCCACTCATAGAAACAGTAAGACAAGAAGTAAATGAAGAAATCTTGGATTGATAATTCATAATTCTTACAAAATGAATTTTCGAATGATTAATGCTAAAATGAAGTACAATGATCCTCCCTTGGACTTCTGGTGGAATGCTTCGTCTTTTAGAGGCCTTGTTCGCCTCTTGGTACAGTATGGTGAAGAGGTGAAGTGAGTGATGCCAAATGAGCCGAGTTAGGGCTCTATTTATAAGTATCGAAGATGTTACGGCGTAACAGTTATAAACACATTACGCCGTAACAATGCTGATGTGGTTTCCTATTTTCCGGGCTTAACTGATGTTATGGCGTAACCGTATCGCCATGGTTACGCCGTAATGCTGACTCGGATACTTCATCTTCCTTTATATTATACGTTACGACGTAAAGGTGGTGGCGAGGTTACGCCGTAACAACTGATGCTGAGTTATTTCTTCGTTAATCTTGATTACGGCGTAACTCCTACGGGGAGGTTACACCGTAAAAGCCTTGAATGTCATCACTTCTTAAATTCCATGTCCAAATCCCGCGTCTTTTGTTCAAATGCTTGCTTTGCTCCTGAAAACTAAATATAGGCAATTAAGTAGTGTCTTTAGACATTTATAACATATTTACAAGCATTTTCGTAGGGAATTGGATACTAAAAAGTATTAACTATTTGATGTTATCAGACACTCGTAGTCCCCCGGATACATTCGTCAGTCCTCCGGATATATTCGACAGGACACCCGAATATACCCTTGAGTCCCTCGGATATTTTCGTCATGACACCTGGATATATCCGTCAGTCCCTCGGATATACATCCGTCAGGTCCCTCAGATATATCCGTTAGTCCCTTAGACATATTCGTCAAGATCCCGGATATATCCGTCGGTCATCCGTCCGGACACTCTTAGTCCCTCGGATATATCCGTCGGTCATCCGTCCGGACACTCTTAGTCCCTCGGATATATCCGTCGGTCATCCGTCCGGACACTTAGTCCCCCGGATATAACCTTCAGTCCTCCAAATATATTTGTCAGGACACCTGGATATATACTTGAGTCCCTCAGATATATCCGTTAGGACACCTGAGAATATCCGTCAGTCCTTTGGATATATATCCGTCAGGTGCCCCAAATATATCCGTTAGTCCCTCGGATATATTCGTCAAGATCCCGGATGTATCCGTCGGTCATCCGTGAGGACACTCTAAGTCCCCTGGATATATTCGTCAGTCCTCCGGATATATCCGTCAGGGCACTCGGATAAATCCTTTAGTCCCTCGAATATATCCGTCAGGACACTTAGATATATCCGTCAGTCCCTCTAATATATATTCGCCAGGTCTCCGAATATATCTGTTAGTCCCTCAGACATATCCGTCAAGATCCAGTATATATCCGTCGGTTATCCGTTCGGACACTCTTAGAACCCGAGATAAATCCGTCAGTCCTCCGGATATATCCGTCAGGACCCTCAGATATATCCGGTAGGACCCCTGTATATATATGTCAGGACCACTGGATATATCCGTCACGACCACCAGATGTATCCGTCAGGCCCTCGGATATATCCGGCAGGTCCCTCAGATATATCTGTCAGTCCTTTGGATATATCCGTCATGACGCCCATCGCCCCGGTTATTTTACCATCGATGACCAGGATAGTACCGACAGTCATTTAGTAATATCCGCTCAGAGTCCCCCAGATATTATTCGTTCATCCGTCAAGGCCCGCATATATATATATATTCGTCCACCCCCTGGATATATCCGTCAGGACACTTAGATATATTCGTCAGTCCGCCGGGTATATCAGCCAGGACCCCTAATATGTCTGTCAAGACCCTCAGATATATCCATTGAGACACCCGAATATATTCTTCAGTCCCTTAGATATATCCAACAGGACCCCCGAATATATCAGTCAGGAACCCCGTATATATCTGTGAGGACCACCAGATATATCCGTCAGGACCACTGGATGTATCCGTCAGTCCCTCGGATATATCCGTCAGGTCCCTCGGATATATCCGTCAGGTCCTCTAGATATATCCGTCAGTACTTCAGATATATCCGTCAGGACCCTCGGATAGATCCGTCAGGACCACCAGATATATTCGTTAGTCCATCGGATATATCTGTCATGTCCCCCGAATATATCCATCAAGACCCCCCAAATATATTTATCCATCCCCAGATATTTCCGTTAGGACACCTAGATATCTTTGTCAGTTCGCCAGGTATATCCGTCAAGACCCCCAGATATATTCGTCAAGACCCCTGGATATATCCATCAATTCCTCAGATATATCCATTAGGACACCTAGATAAATCCGTCAGTCCCTCAGATATATCCGTCAGGTCCCACGAATATATCTGTCAGTCCTTCGGATATATCCATCAGGATCCCTGATATATCTATCAGTAATTCGTTAGGACACCCGGATATACCCGTCAGGACCCCCGATGGAATTCTACTTGCAACATGTTTGAACGTGCATTACGACAAAAGACACTTTAAAAATGTTTAATGACCACCTTGCACAACGTAATCGGGTTACACCTAATCCCGAGTTAAGTTGGCATACTATACAAGTTGTTTCGGATATGCTTGGAGTTCTTAAAAAAGCTACTACTATGTTATTGGGAGTTCACTATCGTACAAGTTGTTTTGTTTTAAAACTACCTTTTTTAGTGACTTAAAAAATAAACGACTTTGAAATGAGAGGCGAATTTTATAAAAAGATGGTGAAAACAATGAAGAAAAGTTTATAAAATATTTAAAAAAATTATCTCCCGTTATAACTTGTGCCGTCGCTTTGAACCCAACTCTAAAGCGAAGCGAGGTTGAGACTTTAATTTAAAACATTTCTTATGATTTGGGTTTGTTCGAAGAAGACATGAACTATATAATAAATCAATGTGCCCGCTTTAACGACGCTTTTGACAAAATGTTTCAAGTTTATTTAACATATATATGGCTCAAGTTCAACAAATATTCACGGTATGTGATAACGCTCATTTTATACATATTTCTATATTCGTTATCCATGCTTTTTTTATATTTATTGGTTAATTATAAGAACTTTCGATACATAATAGACTATATTTGCTATTGTAGGTTCATGATACATGTTGTGGAAGAAAACGGAAGAATATACGAAGAATTGAAGCTTAAACGAAGAAGTAAACTCAACATCTAGCTTCCCGACACCTGTCCACTGTTTTGGCCATAACTTGAGCATGCGAACTCCGTTTGACGCGATTCTGACGGCCACGCGACCGAGAAAGAATTCTCTACAACTTTCATTTTTGGTACAAGAGCTGAAAAGGCACCAAAACTGCCGCACTTTTAAATAAGTGCGGCGCACTTTTCATAAATCCCAAAGTACGGCGCACAAAATAAAATGTGCGCCGCACTTTCAGTCTGATGCAATAAATACGTGAATTTATCCTCAAAAACGACCTCATACACCCCCAACTTGGCCCCTAAGGGTTGGAAAAGGCTATAAATACCCCATTTGTGCCAGGGAACTTCATATCTCACACACAATCATCACAACAAGTAGAATCAAAGTTAGGAGAAGTTCTTGGGAAATTTGGTTGAATTCGCTTGTAGTTCATCAACATTCCTAGGTTTTAATCCATCCAAGGAAGTAGTAGTGAAGTGTAATTCAAAGTTATAAGCTATTGTGACAGAATTGTTCATAGTTTCCGGGTTTACTTTGAATATAATATAGTTTTCGTTGGGAAAACTTGAGAAATCATCAAACATTTGCTCTTGAAGTTGGTATTAATCTTGTTTCCCTTTTGAATATGATCTTTACTGAATTCATGATGAATGTTATGTGTTTCGTTACTATGAGGATGGAGTAGTCGTTCTATGTTTGTTTGGGCATTATGTGATCTTGGATAAACAAACATGCTTTAATCATTTACTTGAATCATCTCTTAATCGCTTTCTTTACAATATTTGATATATGCACGTTTTGGTTAATTTGATAAGTGACAATCATTTTAGCCTTAACACCTTAATTACAAACTGTGAAAACTTCAATTCTCTTGGGACGACCTGGACTTACCTAAGCTATATTACATACGAATGGGTATACTTGCCCTTGTTGTGTTTTTAGTCAAAACTGGTATTTCTAGTATTATAAATTTAAAGCTTGTAAAACACACATCAAGTTTTTGGCGCCGTTGTCGGGGAATTGTTTTAAGTTGTTATTAGTTTGTTGCTTGTTTTTTGTGCTATTTGTTTTCTTATACGTGTTTAATTTATGAAAATCTTCCTTCTGTGTCTCCAAGTACGACACACATTTTTCTTTGTGCTCCGCACGTCCATGTGATCAAACTCGTTCTTAAATGATTAAGCCAAGTGCGTTAAAAAACCCAAAATTGTTTTTTTAGGTTTCATAATCATCTAATTATAAGCCTTGTAAATTTGTTCATATTTAGTTTACTCGAAAAACCATAAATAAAAAATATTATTCAAATCATTTTAATTATCTATTTTAGTCGTCTTAATTGTTTTCTTGTAAAGTGATTATATTTAATCTCTGTTAGTTATGTTTTATTTATTTCATTCGTGGTAATAACCTAAAAGTTAACAAACAAGAAATATAAAATTTCCAAAAAAACTGACGTACTTTTCCTAAAGTACGTCGGGTTCTTACTCAAACCCAAAAAGCCGACACACTTGCATTCAAGTGCGCCGCACTTATCTATCTGAACTAAAAATAATATATTATCCATTTATCCTTATTTACTATATATAATAAAAATTAAAATATATCTATTATATATGAATATATAAAAAATATAAAAAGATAAAAATATATAATATAAATAATTTTTTTTTGCAAAATGCTTAACGTATGTATAAATCCACGATCCTGGAAAAAACAACTCGTAAGTCTAATAAATAAATTTAATAAAAAATTAATAACAAGGACTTGTAAACTTAAAATAATCCAAAAAGAATCCATTCAGATCGAATCACTCAAATCTTCCACCCAACATCTTATCGTTAATGAATTTGTCGTCATAAATATACCTGAAGAGGATGTCGAAACCCAACAAATGATAATTCTCGATCCTGATGATCAACCCATGTGGGAAAGTGCTAAGACTGTAGCACCGACTCCTAATTCCGTTATTGTTCGACCTAATGTTGATGACAACTTTGTTATCAATAGTACCCACTTGAAAATGATTTGGGAAAATAAATTCGATGGTTATCTGCGGGCCGATCCACATGACCACATCCGTGAGTTCCTCGCAATCTGTGACATGTTCAAATATGGTGAAACTTAAAGTGAAGCTGTCAAGCTTTTGATATTTCCCTTTTCCTTGTGCGATAAAGCTAGAACCTGGTTTAACGAACTTAATGAAGAGTCTATAACATCGTGGGAACAAATGAGAAGAGCTTTTATAAGCATATTCTTTCCACCTTCGTTATTTAACCGTCTTTTACTCGAAATCAGAAGTTTCTCTCAAAACGTATGTGAAAGTCTAACCGAAGCCTGGTTACTACTTAAGAACATGCTTCGAAAATGTCATGGGCACGGTCTGACCAAAGGAGCTATTATTCATATATTCTATCACAGCCTAGATAAACCCACTCAAGAAATCCTGGACGGAGCAGCCGAAGGAATCTTCCTCTACAAAAGTCCAAATCAAGATTTTTAATTTTTGATGACAAAGTCCTTTTCAAACTTGATTAGTCCACTAAATCTCAAAACGCACATCATCAAAAATATGTTGCTTTCGCGTATAGAGGTACTAGTAATAATGATAATTCTCGATTAATGGAAAAATTGGAAACTCTAACTATAAAAATGGATTCTCAATTTACAAGTTTAAAAGAAGAATTACAAGATATGCGTAACAAATATTATGACCTTAAAGGTAACCATGCTTTTAAAAACCGCATGAACTATGACACGCCGATGTGTGAACGTCATGAAGTAAATTTCATCCAATCTGGAGGTTATCGAAACCAAAATTATAATGATTCGTTTTCTCGCCAATCTCATTATAAATAACCTAAATCAAATAATGATTCAGAAAAATCGCTCACGGAATTTTAAAATGATGTGAAAAATGATCTCGAACATTTCAAAAGATGTAATCCATAGCATGAGAACTATTCATGATAAACTTTTTGATAGAGACGATCAATCTAAAACTAATCTCGAAAAATTAATCATAAAATTCTGGGATGGTAAAAGAGTTTCGAATATGTTTATCAAGAACAATGTTAACGATATAATTATAAAAATGAAGCAAAACGAAAGGAATTGCCAAACTATATATAAAAATATGGAAAGAAAAATAGACGAGTGGTCGAAGTCACAAAACGTCTCTTTAGAACAAACCGATAGGACTGACCACCTCCTCCTCCAGCTCAAACTGAGCAATTGAATGTCGTATTCACCGGGAGTGGAATGTCCGATGATTCTTTGAAAATTCAAGAAGACTCACCACCTCCTATCATCGTTAACAATAAAATAGAAAAAGATCGACCAATTAAGATATTAAAAAGGGGATGTTATTTGGTAAAAACAAAAGAATATCCATTTCGTGAGTACATATCTAAAATCCCGTACCCTCAAACTTTAAAAGTGGATCATTCCCACTTAAACCATATCGTTAAAGAATCTTAAGTCATGATGATGATAATAATAATAATAGTAATAGTAAATAATAATTGTAAACCTATAAAAACAAAAAATTATATATAAAACAAAAACTTTGCAGTTTCATTTGTATGACACGCATTTGAGCTCGTGTGTTTCATGCTTGACTACTGTATCCAAAAAGAAATTTAAATGAACTTTGTGGGTGTGTTCGCTAGAAACCCTCACTAGACTATAACTCGTCCACTCGGGACACCGAGGGGTTTAAAGGCTTGTTGCATACGCTAAATGCAATCGTGCTGCCTATGAAAGTGCGCTTTAGTATTTTACAATTTTAGTAGTTTGTCTATTTTGCAGATTCAATAACATGTGGAGGTTGGATGGTGGTGATAACTTATCACTTGGGGATGTGATATATTTGGAGTATAATATTATATATGGTCAAGTTCACATGCTTATGTTGGCGTTCTGTTTTGCGTTGTATCTTTCAGAATTCAACCAACTACTTATGAGCCCCGGGAAGTCTCGTTTCTCTTATATTTATTTTTTCCACTTATCTTACTTTTAAGTTACTTTCTAATTACGCATATTGCTCAACTTATTCGGACGATGGGTGTGAGCGGGGCGCTGGCGTTGTATCTCGTCTGACTTGAAGGTTGTGTCTATCTGGTTGTAGTGTTGTGGTGGATGTGCGAGTGGTGGTGGGTGGGAACATGTCTGTGTGGGGTGTGTTGAGTGTGTGATGTACTCACTCGCAAGTTAATTACAATAGAAAAAAGCGATTAAAATTATCTCGATATAATATAACAGTTTTCTGGTTTGTCAGAAGTATGCGCGACTTACTGTAATATTGTAGTATCTGTGCCATGGCTTGAGCGGGTAGGTGCGTAAACGAGGTAGGGAGTTATGGCGTAGTATGATGTGGGTTAGTATTATGATTGTGAGTATAGCGACTGGTTCGGGGTAGATATGGGATCACAGTTTGATGTGTAGGTGATAGCGAGGAGAGAGGAGGTAAGGCGAAACGGGTGTGAGAAGTAAATTAAGGTGTTGTGTGTTAAATAACCAGAGATGTTTCCCCATTGATGAAGAGGGGGGCAAATCTGTGAGAGGGAGCGTGTGGAGAGGTGTGTGTCGGGGGGAAACATGTTATAGACATAGATCGCGAGAGTTAGGGGTAGGGGGTGAGCCAAGTCGCAGTGGGTGCATTAATAGTTGTTACTTATATTAGGGTGATTGTACTATTGGGATTGAGCCTGTAATACATACATCTTTTATGTTTAATTCCTTTATTTATGAGTATGCCGGTGATTTATTGATTCTAGAACTTGTGCTTGAAATCATTACGATACCGCAGTTAGATCACGTTTGCGTGATATAGGTATTTTTAAGTGATAAAGAGGCAACTTAGCAATTAACCAAATTAGCCTATCCATTTAACATATTCTTTTAGCTAATTACACTGATTAGCTAACCACCCATATATAAACCATTCGGTAGCACTCATCTTTAGTGCTAGATACCCCTAGTTTAACCTGCTGAGCCATTCTATTCATTTTTCTCATCCACTAAAAAAATAAAAAAATATATAATATTTAGCCTAGCCTTACCCCTTGTCGAAAGTCTATGGTTGGTTGCTAATTCCTCAGTATGAGTGGTTGGTTTTTGCTTATAGTTTGTTCACACTTTGCTATAAGTGTTGTGCCATTTTAATGGATATGGAGATGGCCAGCTTCATGTTTCGTATTTTTTGTGGTGTATGCTTATACTAAGTGTGAGGGAATTGTTAGTTATGTGAAAAAAAGAAAAAATCAAAAAAAGAAAGAAAGAATGGTATAAAAACGTGATTAAAAAAGTGAAGTATGAATAAAATTATATGTGGGGGGGGGCCTGGGGGGGAGGCATCTTGTTATATCCCCCACCCCCCCTGTTGTACAGGTTCGATGTTTTGTTGTTTGAAAACCTCTCGGGTTTGTGGATTGTCGTAACTAGCAACATGGTTTCTTGGACTTGTCGACATGTATTTAAATTATAAAACCAATTCCAGTATATATTTCCCATGCCTTATCCACACCCTTATTAACCCTTAGCCTAACATTACAACCCGAATAAAAGTCCTCTTTTGATATTTATACCTGGTGCTTACGCCATGTCGGTGCAGTTTTGTTTCTTGTACAAGCCTATGGTAACTTAATGAATCATGTCTGATCAATTTGAGAGTGATTTCCCTTTTACCCTCCATTACATCATATACAGTGGTTTGAGTGAATTTATACATTTTCTTATTCGTTGAGGGTGCTTAGTCCATGTAGTACAGCATGAGAATCATGGTATTGCAAACAATCTTTGTTTTCAACATATTAATGCTGGCAAATTCAAAAATAATTTTTATAATTCTATTTTTGTTTTGTAAAGATTATAATATTGTAAAGCTTATTATTTTCTTTTATTTTGCTTGAGGACAAGCAAACCCTTAAGTGGGGGGGGGGGTGTTTGTGCCTTTTTCGCTTATTTAAAAAACTATAAATATTTTCAATATTTCAAAAAATTTAAAATTTCCCTTATTCTTTCATTTAGGACCTTGTTTATAAATTTCTTTTTCTAGATTTGCTTGATGGCAAGTAAAGTTTAAGTGTGGGGATTTGATAACGCTCATTTTATACATATTTCTATATGTGTTATCCATGCTTTTTTATATATTTATTGGTTAATTATAAGAACTTTCGAACCTTAATAGACTATATTTTCTATTGTAGGTTCATGATACGTGTCGTGGAAGAAAACGGAAGAATATACGAAGAATTGAAGCTTAAACGAAGAAGTAAACTCAACATCTAGCTTCAGGACACCTGTCCAATGTTTTGACCATAACTTGAGCATACGAACTTCGTTTGACGCGATTCTGGCGGCCACACGACCGGGAAAGAATTCTCTACAACCTTGATTTTTGGTCAAAGAGCTGAAAAGACACCAAAACTGCCTCACTTTTAAATAAGTGCAGCGCACTTTTCATAAATCCCAAAGTACGGCGCATAAAATAAAATGTGCACCGCACTTTCAGTCTGATGCAGTAAATACGTGAATTTAGCATAAAAAACGACCACATACACCTCAATTTGGCCCCCAAGGGTTGGAAAAGGCTATAAATACCCTATTTGTGCCAGGGAACTTCATATCTCACACACAATCATCTATAATCATCACAACAAGTAGAATCAAAGTTAGGAGAAGTTCTTGGGGAATTTGGTTGAATTCGCTTGTAGTTCATCAACATTCCCAGGTTTTAATCCATCCAAGGAAGTAGCAGTGAAGTGTAATTCGAAGCTATAAGCTATTGTTACAGAATTGTTCATAGTTTCCGGGTTTACGTTGAATATAATATAGTTTTCGTTGGGAAAACTTGAGAAATCATCAAACATTTGCTCTTGAAGTTGGTATTAATCTTGTTTCCTTTTTGAATATGATATTTACTGAATTCATGATGAATGTTATGTGTTTCGTTACTATGAGGATCTAGTAGTCGTTCTATATTTGTTTGGGCATTATGTGATCTTGGATATGGAGTGTTTGGATACTTGTTTATTGAAATGATTAAACATGGTTTGTCTAAGTATATAGGCCGAAAGGGTACTTATAAATCATTGTTCAATCATTCCACTTATTATATTGGTTATAATAACGTATAAAGGCCGAAAGGTTTCGTTGTTATTAACTAGTATATTCACTCGTTACATTTAAAGGACGAAAGGATTTGTGAATCATAAAGATATCACAAGATCTTTATTCTCTAAACTTGTAAACATTATCCTAAACACTTCTATGTATTAGTGATCATTGCCTAAACAAACATGCTTTAATCATTTGCTTGAATCATGTCTTAATCGCTTTCTTTACAATATTTGATATATGCACGTTTTGGTTAATTTGATAAGTGACAATCATTTTAGCCTTAGCACCTTAATTACAAACTGTGAAAACTTCAATTCTTTTGGGACGACCTGGACTTACCTAAGCTATATTACATACGAAAGGGTATACTTGCCCGTGTTGTGTTTTTAGTCAAAACTAGTATTTTTAGTATTATAAATTTAAAGCTTGTAAAACACACATCAAGTTTTTGGCGCCGTTATCGGGGAATTGTTTTAAGTTGTTATCATTTTGTTGCTTGTTTTTTGTGCTATTTGTTTTCTTATACGTGTTTAATTTCTGAAAATCTTCCTTCTGTGTCTCCAAGTACGGCACACATTTTTTTTGTGCGCCGCACTTCCTTGTGATCAAACTCGTTCTTAACTGATTAAGCCAAGTGCGTTAAAAAAATCCAAAATTGTTTTTTAGGTTTCATAATTATCTAATTATAAGCTTTGTAAATTTGTGCAAATTTAGTTTACTCGAAAAACCATTAATAAAAAATGTTTTTCAAATCATTTTAATTATCTGTTTTAGTCTTCTTAATTGTTTTCTTGTAAAGTGATTATATTTAATCTCTGTTAGTTCTGTTTTATTTATTTCATTTGTGGTAGTAACCTAAAAGTTAACAAACAAGAAACATAAAATTTCCAGAAAAACCGGCGTACTTTTCCTAAAGTACGCCGGGTTTTTACTCAAACCCATAAAGCCGACTCATTTGCATTCAAGTGTGCCGCACTTATCTATCTATTATCTTACATTTCTTACGTTATATATAAGAGGATAAATAAATGACACCTCATGCAACTTAAATGCCACATAATCAACAAAGAAAGCTACCTCACACACAATTAAAGCCACGTCACCACCAATTAAAGACACGTAGTAAAGCCATGTCACCACCAATTAATGCCACCAAGGTAGAAGAATTAAAGCCAAGTCACTACCAATTAAATTTGGACTAAAAATGCATTTACCTAGAATCAAATCTAGGATGTTGTGCTCGCGAGACTAACATCTCAACCATTAGAGCATTACTAACTTTTGTGTTAAATTTTGCAAACCAAAATATAAATAAACAAAACAACAGAAGCCTATAATTTTGAATTTGAAATTTGGATGTCTTCTACGGGAAGCATATCAATTCCTCAAATAATGGCAATTAGGTTTCAATAAAATGCTTCATACACAAAAAAAATAGCCATCATTCTTTGGCAATCCCGAATCAAAGTTTAAAAAAATACAATATCATCTAAAATTACCGATAAAACTTCAAACATTTTGCATATTGGGTACTATTTTGAATAATTTCATATAACAATTTGTGGTGATTTTGGATATTAGGTGCGGTAGTGTAATTAGCTTAAAGCAAAGCAGATTCCTTGTGGTGATCATAATTAAGAGGTAAGATTGTTAAATATTTTATTGAGTGAATTGCTTTTTGTGTTTATGATGTTTTATATTATACAACTAATCTAACACTTGCAACTCACAACGTTAATGTGTTTTGATATAATACATCATATATTCAGTTTCAAGGGTTTTTTGGTAGCTTGGGTTCAACTTAAGTAGATTTATCGACGGTTTGTCGTTTAGTGGTTTTTTGTGATCTTTTATACCACATTCGCCCTACATAAGATCGTAAATATTCTTTGTCAAATAAGATCACAACTACAAAAGAAAGGATGTAGGTTTTTTAATGATTTATTTGATTTTCTCTACATAAATGGGATATATGTATGCTTATATTTATAACGATTAGCATGCCTTGCGTTGTATGGCTAGATCAACTCATGAAAATGGTGCTAATGCCATTCTTATTGAGTTTGGATGAAGAAAGCACTCTACATGATCGGTCTCATATACCTAATAACGATATGGAAGTTGAATCAGTTGGAGACTAAGAAATCGAAGCCAGTTTACAAACCATAGAAGAGGTCGCTAAAAGTAGAGTACCAGCATTGGTTTATGTACATACTCATCTGGTATATCTAATTTCATAGTTCTATTAGAACATGTGTTTTTTTAAAATTTAATGATATGTAATTCTTATTTATTATTTTAAACAGAAAATGTGGAAGAATTCTTATAAACAAAGTGCATTGTTTGCCCTTTCTATTTCAGATATAGTGCTTATAAACATGTAAGTAAGTTTGCTATTAGCCTCATACAATCTTGCGTTGAATTTGACTATTATAGCCTTGAGTAGTATTTATGGTTAAATTTTTGTTAATTGGTTATGTCATGATATTGGGCGTGTACAGGCTGCAAATAAATCTCTACTGAAGTGTATTCCAGGTACATTATCTTCATCTGTATTTAATCCGTATCTCATGGACCATCTTTTGATCTTACGATTATTACTTTTCAGGTTACTGCGATTATTTACACCACGTAAAACAACTATAATGTTCGTAATACGATAAAAAACGAGGGTAAGTTTTCTTTACTGCACCTTCGTGTATATGGATAAGATAATCTAACAGGCTGATCACTCTAAAAATGCAATGCCAAACGACCACACATATAAATCTTCAGGTCTCTATGACTCTTAAATCTCATGTAGTATTCCAGGTAGGTAGTTGTAGAAATGTATATGGTCATTGCTAGATGAAGGGGTGTTTGGATCAGGTTGCTACAGAAACAAATAATGTTTGAATCAGATTGGAAATACATATATCAGACGTATTTGCTAGCTCACTGCATAAATGAGGTAACTTTTGATCACAAGGCTGCAAAATTTAGAGCAGACCAGGTCACTTATGACGCGGGGTGTGTTTGGAATAGACCTGCAGACAGAATTTTTAACCAAATGGGAAAAGTGTAAACAAGTGAAAATGTAAACAAAAAATGAAGTTTTGGAAGATCCCGCTTAATGACAAGACTTTCAATCATCAAAAAAATGAAGTCTAAGGTTTGTCTATTGCTTATAATTCTACTCTACTTACCTTCTGATGTTTCATTTGTTTTAAAACTTATTACCTCGTCATATTATTCTCTACTCTAATTACTTTCTGATGTTTCATTTTTTATTTATTCTATCTAACAGTTTGACGTTTATATGGATTTTTGTATATGATGTCACCAAGTGGGAATGTTAAGAATATTGCCTCTGGTTTTTAGGTTGGAAGAATGCATAGAAAGCGAAGACATTTCTTCTCAGAGCTGGAAGAAAAGAGTCATGCAAAGGAAGCGGAAAAGACGAAATTGCAAAAAAAAGGTCAAAGGTCTTATATTTTGACTCTTTAGTCCATGGAATTTTGATTCGATTAATACCTTTAACTTAATGTGGTATCAATGCAATAAAGCCAGAATGAGAAATTTAAGAACTTAAGGAAGAACTTGACATCTAAAGGTCCATAAATTCCAAATTTTTACAAAGAGCACGGGGATGCTGTCATGCTTCCCATAATTTCACGCATCATCAAGTATGAAAGAAGCACTCCCCCATTTGCATCTTTCATTTTATTAATCTGCCAAACTATTGATGTAAGTAATACACTTGTATTGCTAATTGATGCATTACTGTCAACTCTATGGTCAATAAAGATATCTAATGAAACTCTTGAAATGCAGAAGGAGTATTCGGAACAATAGACACTGCTTATTGGTGCTAATGTTGTACGTTACTTGATATGCTGAGATTGATGAAACGGGTTTTGCTCAGATCACTAATTATCTTTATAATTTAAATTTCCTAGAAAGTTGCATTTTCATTCCATGTTGTTTTTAAAGATGATGTTAAGGATACATGGATAGGAATACCAGGTACCTTTTCAGTTTCGATCTTTGTCTCAAACTTTTGTAGCTATTTGTGTTATTAGATAAGTTTGGCTTCCTGTATTATATTTCTATGAATATAATACAAGAACCGCGTTGCCGAATCTATCTAAGAAAAACATGCAAGACAGTGCTGATACATAGCGAAATATGATAAGACGTGGATTGGGTTAGCAATATGCAAACATCTGGTAAGGTCGTTTTATAATTTTTTTTAACATGATTTATTCAAGTGAAAACATTATGAAGATAACCTTTTGTGTTGATTCAAATGTAAGATTTAAAGATTAGAAAGTTCATCAACTTCTTATTCTGATCATGATGTTTGGACATAACCTGTTCCCGTGTGCAATACAGACTGTTTGGACAGAACGTCTTAGGGTATTTAGCAATGATATGTATGGGGATTGCCATAACTGGATTTAGTCTGCAATAAGGACTGTTTGGACAGAACCTGTTTCAGGGGCTGTTTGGACATAATTGTTTTTAGGGCCTCTTTGGATGTTATTTATTTCATTAACCCATTAGGACCCTTACATCAGCAACTAAACACCCCGTTACAACACCCATCCTAACACCTCCTGAAACAGGTTCTGTCCCAACAGTATGTTAGTTGTATTCTTAATTAAGATTTTTATATTAGTAAAAGTCAATATGTCGTAGCCATGTTAATATAATCTTCCTACCAGTTCTTAAAATTTAACTTACAGTTGTTTCAGTGGTGTCCTTATTAGAAGTGATGTTAAAAAGACATTCACTCTGGTGAAAGCACACAAGTTGTTGTTGGATGACATAATTACCAATAATGGTCAGATAGATGGCAATGTTAGACAATTTTGATAGTAAGTATTTTCAGATTGTACCTTATCGAATTATGTGGTTCTCGGTTCTTCATACCACTTGAGTATGCGTAAATTTTGTGACGCGTGTTACTTATAGGATGAATAAGCCACCTATAACAACCCCTTTAAAGGTGAGAATTATTGTTTCTTGACTGCTTTATATGAATTTAACTTATGTGAATCTGTGCCCATGTTACAAATTGGGTGAAAAGCAACCTATGGTTCATTCATTTTTTGATCATTTAAAGTAATTTATAAATTCTGTAAATTGTAGTTTCTAGAGGTTGTTTATATGATGTACAATGATTTTGTTTTTTCTTCATTTCTAGGTTAAGTTAATTATGTCGTAGAGCTTGCAAGAGATTTAGCTACAATGCTAGGTGTCTATCGAGTTGAATAACTCACTAGACAACTAGGGTACTTTCACTTCTGGCGTTTGGCCACCATCAAACCCTCATCCTCATCCTCATGTCAATGAAATATTTATAGCAATTGCTTACTTTAAGAGGAATATTGAGTCATGGAACATTAGGTGCGTAAAATAACGTTCTTTCCTCAAGTCAATAAATATTACTTTAGGTTTCTCTTTATGCAGTTTGGGTATTTTTTTAATACCATCAAGCAGATTCTTGGTGTTCTTTTTTTGTAGAATCGAAGAAAAACTAAAGTCATGGGCGTCTTATCTTCTAGTAACCCCGTGTTATGTGATTGTTAGTCTTCATTAACAAAAGTTTAACGTGATTGTATTTTTCTGTCTCAACTAATTGTCGACTCATCCACCAGGGGTTCTTAGCTTTCAGAATGTCTTCAATGGGAGACATATGGTAACATTTCTATGAAATTTGATGTTAAGTTGTTTCTTTGGTAGATACGTGCTGATGTTATCGGTTTTTGTAAGAAGAAGATCTGTGAGGTTGGATGAGTAGAAACTATATGAAATCGAATCCAACAAACATGAAATGAAAAAAATTATAGAACCAAAGACTCCTTATCATAGTATGCCTGATACTGATGGTAAGTTGATACAGTACATAATTACTTCCTCTATATGAATTCATTTATTTTGTGTTATTTCAGCTCTTTTTAGGCATTAGGTTATATTATTATACCAAAATTATGTGACTACGATACAGTAATACAAAGACAGTCCCTTTGAAACACTACATCTAGCCAGAAACATATTACATTGAATATTCATGCTAATCGCAACTTACAAACGGCCAAACATTACATTCTAAGACACACCAGGCAAACTAACACCGTTTCTGAATTCTGATTCAACCAACTTGTGATCACTCTTTTAGGATATCCATTTGTTAGGGTCAAAGTAGTCCAATCCTATGACTCACTAGCCCCTCATCCAAATAATATCCTAAATTACCCTGTTCCAACAATGAATCTGATTTGTGCCAGGTCCATGTAATCATTTCTTTGCATGCTTTTATCACATACTGCACATTCTATTATTTGGCAACATTCTGCACAACTAACGATTTCTTCACTTGCAATGTACTTAAGTTGAGTCTAACTGACTCAATCACACTATTGAGCATAACATCATTAGGCCTTACCTCACCTTTGAATAGTCTGAAATATGTTTCTTGCCAAATACTATAGACCGAGGCAGCTAGCAATAGTCTTCTTAGGACACTCCAAATGCTACTTGTCATGAGGTATCTCACCATATTAGCTACAATACCTTTCCAGTTAGCTGCTTCAATGTTGATATGAGTCATCACTTGCAATTTAGTCCAAATATAAAAGGAATAAACTGATATCTTTTTAAGTTTTAAAAATTTCTTAAAGTTGCAACACTATGTAGTATCTTTGTCTCTTGTAAGCAATTCGTGTTTGTCTGAAAGGTATGATCCAAATACTGAGCATTCTGAATCAATTCCTTTGGTGTTCAATGATATGATCTTTGCGAATAGTTACAACAACACACGTACCTATGGCTGGACAACATAAGATGATGAAGTGGATACTATGGATGAAGACAATGAAGGTTCTTCTTTAACCTTTTTTTATCATCATATAATTTTAGTCAATCTTGCATAATGTTTTCTAGTAATTTGTGTGTTAATGGCAAAAAAACTTAAAAGGTCAATGTTGGTTTATATCAATCTTCCCATCAATTCAGTTTTGATTATAAGCATGAAAAAACCATCAGGTTATATTGAGATCATTAGGAGGATATTACATTACGCTTTATTTTTTGATTAAGATTTAAATGTTCAAGTGTTCAACATTATGACTTGCGACTTTAAAATAATGTTGCATGTTCTGAAATAGACAGGAGTGCAAGCTTCAAGGACCATAGACGTGATCACTATGATGAACTCCACCAAGTAAGAGAACTTCGGCGAAAAGCATCCTTACATGAATCGTCCAATGATGATGATGATGAGAAATTAAATGAGAAACGTGATACACCATCATCATTGGCTGTTACTGTGGAAGATACCGACATTATAGAAATGGTTCAAAAAGGCTGGCACTTTCATCAAGCCAGATTCTAGACGATAAGCTTTCATCTCTTGAAAAGGCTCAAAAGGTACTCTAGAGGCTTAAAAAAATGAGCATCACAATGACATTAGTATCACTGATATGATCAGTGGGCTTAATATAACTTAAGTTTTCAAAATCTTGTTACCTAATATGATATATAGAGCACCATGTAGAAGATTCATATGTATCGATCAATAGCATAGTTTAGGTTCATTAACACGATTTATAGTAATAAAATATAATTACACACTTTATTTTATTCTATGTAGACATGTGAAAGCTTATATGATCATAAGCCTCAAGAAACACATCAGGTGCATGAGTGGAGATGATGTATCACGAAACTTCTCCATCTATTCGAATAGATTTATTTTCATAATTGCCTCGACGTGCATCTAAAGATTATATCCCCAAGTATTATTCTATTTTCTAAACACTTGCAAGAAAACAATTCACTACTTGAGAAAGGTATTCAATACTTTATAATTTGTATTTGTCACTTTCGTTTTTATGTAGGTTGAGTAAAGATATTTGTTTTTAAGACAATAAAGAACGAGCATATAAAAGTCCTTTCTTTATTTTAAGCTTTCATACTTGGTTTTCATTTGGATTCATCTGAGTTTTATGTAGGTGTAAGAAGTGTTGGTACTCATACATAAAAATTGATCTATTTGCATATAAGAATAAATGATCGCTTACTGCAAATTAGTTACGAGCTGGACAAAGGGGTTGTTCGTTCACTTTTCCTAAGATCTTAGTTTTTACATTGCATATCGTGTAATTCTTTCGTTCCAACAATCATACAATACATTTTTAGATTATTTGAAAAAGGAATATACATTCGTGTTAGTTTTCACATTGCATATCATGCACTCCTTTTTGTATACTCTGTAATGACAGATACTTTATTAAGTTTTATTTCCTCATATTAGATTACCATACATTTCTTTTTTGTTCTTTATTCACTTTATAAATATTTTACGGTTTTCGTTATTGATTAATCGTTACTTTATTTATTCCTTGGATACTCATAAGGGGCGGACTTTGCAACTAGTTTTTTTATATATAAGTGGATATAAGAACGATGACTCACCCACATTAATGCCACATAATCATCAAAGAAAGCCACCTCACCAACAA
>BQNB010025968.1:0-59081 GCA_026074375.1 Tanacetum coccineum
TCATACGCTTACTTTCTAACTATGAGCTTTGCTATACTAAACAATACACGGGGGTGACCGAGTCTTTTCCATAATCCTAACTAAGTTGCAATAATTTCGGCATATGTATGATATATATGATATATTTTTGTAACTTTTATGTATTGGGTATAAAAGTAGGTATTTGTTGAAGCGTAGAAAAGTTTTGGTGGTTCCGGGTATGCCTAAATGCAATTTATCGCGAAACGTATACACTTTACGTATCCGATAAAAATAAAATGAACAAAGACCATAATTATTCTCAAAATAATTATTTAATAATTGATTGATGTAAACACTTAATTGTTTGATGCCCATTTACATTGAACGCTAATTTTTAGCTTACGCGATTTTACTTAATACATGAAATTACAAGCAAACGCGTACGACACTAAAAAATAAATAGTAGATTTATCGACGTCGTCAATGACTTGAAAACACAGGGTGTTATAGTTCCCGTAACGGTCAACTTCCCAATCATCCCATACTTTACATACTTTTACAAAGACAAGTGGCGATATCTACCACTTTATACAAAACTTTACATCGTTGATTTATAACCATCCATCAACGAATAATCGATCCTTAAAATAATTCCATCGGTTTAAGCTTTCATGAACCGACTATCTTCAAACTTTCCTCCTCTTTTTTGTTGTGATTTTTCTAATTTTTTGATTTTTTACAATACATAACTACGAATCTCGGTGTAATTTCACCATCTTCATGATCATAATAACTTCGGATAATTTCTTTCATGATTCTTCATTCGTCGAACGTACCAATAATTGTGATGGTAGTAAAAATACATGAGTTTTGACTACTTTTTACATTCTCATTGCAATGTACAAATTTCCCAACCATGCCAGAGATAGAAAATGACACAAGACTCAGGAAATACATACTTTACACTTTAAGCAACTAGAAACTAGAAAATGGCTAAGGTGTAACGAAACAAATAGTTGGTGTTATCCTAAAGGATTGGCTCTACTGGTTTTTCTAGGGGTATCTTACTCTTAAAATGAGAGTAAACAAAGGGTTTATACGGGGGTTAACTAACAAGTGTAGTTAGTTAATAAAATAACATATAAAGGCTTTTTGAGTGTAATCCTAGAAATTTATCAATTTAAACAAATTACTCCATCTAAATCCATATTACTCATTATTGTGGTCTTGAATAGATATACCAAGGCAAGTTCTAAAGTCTACAACATCACCGGCACACTCATATTTTTGTGGAATTTGGGTAAACATTTGGAAACGGATAAGGCTAAATCCTCACAATATCTAATAAGAGTTATGTGTGCAAGTTATGTAACTGGTAATTTCACAAAAGTATGTTTGATTTTTTTTAAGTTGAGCATAATTTAAGCATTTTAATGTGAAAAATAGGACAAGTAATGTTCTAATTCCCATCCCCCCACTTAAGTTATACAACGTCCTCGTTGTGTAGATAAAACATTAAAAATGGGAAATTAAAAGAATTAGAATGAGAAACTCCCCTGATGTTTTGCTCGGTAGATTCTCCAATTCGATTTTATGAGCAAGAATGTGTGTTGTAAATGCGTCTAGATTCCAGCATGACTACAACACACATAGAATTCCAGATTATTGGTACTTTACCAACTTTGTTGATTTCTTTTCTAGCGAGGCCCTATGCAAAATATAGGAAAACATGCAAAATATATGGTTAATTAATAAAAAGACAATAAACTGTACACAGGACTAATACGCCGTATCCATAAACTGGAATACGCCGTATAGAGAAACCTGTAAAAAGTATCTATACGGGTCAGTCTGCTAAATACGTCGTATCATGTGCATGAATACGCCATATAGACAGAACTGACAATAAAGTTTTTTTGCAGAAAAATAAAGGACTCATAACGTCTAGACATTCAATACGCCATATGGTATAGAGCGGATATGCTGTATTGATGTCTGGGAAGACAGACTCGATAAAAGTAAATAACAATCTGGGTTGTCTCCTGGGAAGCACTTTTCTTACAGCTAGTCTTTAAGTTAGACTTTTTCTGCAGCTTTCTTCACTTCATCTCATGCATGCTTACGTGCCCGCGTGTAAGCCATTCTTCCATCTTTGCATCTCGGATTTATTCGGGTCCTAAGTTTAAGACTTCCTTGTAGAAACTTTTGAGATTTTAGTACGGATGCTAGATTCCATTTAGCTTATCATGCATACTCACCTTTAGTACCGGCTTGATCTTGTTGCATTAGGCATTTTATAGATGTTTAAACCTTGGATGTGATCACGCTATTTGGTAAGTCACGTTATCATTACCATGATGGATAGTGATTAACCTATCAAACCTTTTTGCTTCCACACATGAAGCTTTGCAGAACGGTTCTCCATGAATGATATCTCCCATGTCTTGATCTCGGTAGCCATCTATATTTTCCACTACTGCAAAATGAGTTACAACAGAAAAATTTTCGACAAAAATAGGTACATTCATAAAGCTCCAACTACGTTCTTTCCTTTGTATTCAACTTTTTCCTTCATTATAGAATTGTAAAACTCCCTAGACATCATATTAACGGACAAAATTGGGAAAAAATCAGTATTTACATGTTCAAAACCTATCATGCATGAAAATCTTAAGTTGTAGGCACAATCAATATAGATCTTCCGGTCAAAGTCATAAAAACTAGGGTACTCGTCAAAACTTTCATCATTCCTAGTTTTGATTATGTCAATCACGAGCTCATCAATTATCTCACCTTCCTCGATGGTGGGCATAAAATCATCAACTTGATCTCTCTTAAGTTCTAATAGTACATTAAGATCATTTAATTCGATGTAATCTCCATATAAAGGGTTGAATGATCTATTTAACACCAAAGTCTCTCCCATTAGCCTAGCTTCTAAATCAAGTTCCATACGTTCTCTTAGAACTAACATGTATACCCTCTTAATCAAACTACTAGCAGGTTTCATACTTTTAAAAATAATTTTCTCATCCCATACCCTCAAAGTAATGTTTCTTTTTAACACATCAATCTTAGTGTGGGTGATAGACAAAAATGGTCTTCCGAGGATCAAGGGCACTTTGACATCCTCAGGCATATCTATTATTATGAAGTCTACGGGGAAAACAAACTTACTAATCCCTACTAGTACATTCTCAGCTATTCCTTTTGGATATTTCACTGTCCTATCTGCTAATTCAACCGTCAACTTAGTGTGAGCTAATTCGCCTAAACCTAAGTTAAGGTAGGTTGAGAGAGGCATGACACTTATGCTAGCTCCCAAGTCAGCAAGGGCATTATCAAAGCAAACATTATTAATATAGCAAGGTAAAGTGAAACTTCATGGGCCTTTCTCCTTTTGGGTATGGAATTGTTGATATGTGAAGCTTCATATGAGTTAGCTTCCAAGAGTTGCGGTCCATATGATCCCTTCTTCTCATCATAGTAATAATCATTCAAATGACTTGGAAATGGAATAGTTGTTTGTCTTGACTCGAACATCAGCTTACTGTTCTGTTGGGCTGATACGGCTTATTGGGGAGATCTGATACGGCGTATCGGTGTCATATCAGCTTCAATAGTAGTCGAGATCGATTTGACATGATTCATTGGGTTTGTTTTAGTAGAGCTAGGTAGACTTCCAAATCTTCTTTCATGTAGTACCTTGCTCATTTTCCCGATTTGAATCTCTAAAGTTTTAATCGAAGCTCCTTGGTTCCTAATGGCATCGTCAGTGGAAGCTCAAATTTCCATGATCAAGTTGGAATTTTCTTCATGTTTCTTTGCTGATTCACTCATAAATTTGCTCAGTGATTCTTCCATTGATTGTCTTCATTCTTGATACGAAGGATTTGCATTGTTTCTTTGGTAGAATCCCGGAGCTGCTGCTCTATATTGCCCTCCTTGTTGGAATGGTGCACCAAACTGAGTATAATAGGCTTCTTCAAGGGTTTTACCTTCTTCTTTGAGTGGACAGTCTTTGGTGTAGTGGGGTCCTTTACATTGTTCACATCCTACTTGGACAACATAAACTTTTTCATTCACCTTCTTGATTTCTCTTCGAAGATTGTTGAGTTGTGCTTGAATTGCAGCCAATCCGTCAGAAGTTTTAGTACTTCTTATCTAGATGTTCCATTGTGCCATTTTTGAGAATATTCAGCCATTTCTTAGATGGATACTTTTGCATCGGCAACTATCTTAGTTGGTATGGCACCTTTTGAATCAAGAATTTGTCGAGTTGGAACATCCAATCCATTGTAAAACAAGATCACCTCCTGCATCTCGGTTAAATATTGTTGAGTACATTTCATCAAGAGTTCTTTAAATCTCTCCCATGCTTGGTAAAGGGTTTCGCTGGGTTCTTGCTGAAAGTTGTTGATCTCCTCCATTTTCTTTGAAGTTTGAGCACGTAGGCAATATTTGCTTAAAAACTTTGTCTTCATATCTTCCCAAGTTTTAATCGAACCAGACGGTTTGTTTCTTAGCCAACGACTCGGGCTCCAGTTAGGGACATAGGGAAGACTCGAGGCATTATTTGATCTTAAGTAATACTAGGAACATGGAATAAGTCAACAATCTCTAGAACTTTCTCAATGTATTCATTCGCATCTTCATGATCCGAACCACTGAAGGTGTTATCATGTAGCTCCTTAAGAAATTGGCCTTCTAGTTCAAAGTGATCTTTGTCATTGATTTTAGGTCTAGCAATGCCATAGTCAGCACGGGTTTTGCTTATGTATTGTTCCATGGTTTCCGCAACTTCTTCCTTGGAATTCTCTTTTGGATCAAAAAATAGATTGTATTCAGGGGATCTTGATTCGTCAAGACTTGGTGTCTTAAAAAGTTTCATGGATGATCAAAATTCTCGTTATGGATGCTTGAATTCCTTTGTTGAACTCCTTGTCATGCACTACCTGAAACAGAGGATAAACAATCAGTAGGATAGGCTCGGAAGAAAGAAAACACAAATATACAGAAATTGAATGCGGAAAATAGTTTTGTTACTGTATTAGATGATCAATATGTCGTATTCAATTGATCTGAATACGCCTTATTAATCTATTGAATGGATACGCTGTATTAGATAAGAAATTTAGATACGCCGTAATTAATGGAAGTGGATACGCCGTATCAGGTTATCAACCAGAACAGTGTATGGAAAACAACTAAACACATAAATAATTAAACTGACAAATATGCAAGCTAATAAACAAATATACATAATTTTTACAAAAATTTACACTAATCCTAGGGGTTAGATCTAATTTAATGCTAATAACCAAAATATCAAATAAAAATCAAGATTAAAATTTCACTCCCTGGCAACGAAGCCAAAAACTTGATTGTGTAGTCGTGTAGGTGTATTTTATGATAGTTTAAGTTTTAAAATTTTATTTTGCCTACTTTATCTAAAACAACACTTTAACGGGCAGTGTACCGGGTCAAATAGAGTTTCATAATAAGTAGGGTGTCGATCACTAAGAGCGAGAACTAATCTTTTATGTTAATAATATTTTGGTTAACTAAACTAAGCTAATTTAAACTATGTTAACTCTATTCTATGTTAAACCTATGCTAAACCTATGTTAATCTTAATTCTAACGGATAAAGGGGGGTTTCAGCCTGAGAGACTGGCACAGGTTTGTGGTTACTTAGATCTACTTAAGACATAATAACACACGCAAGCAGACATACAAAAGATAGAACAGCGGTGTAGCTAAATATAAGAAAACTGTATTAACCATGATTAATCCAATTAGAATGTAAATTTGTTTATTTAGTGCAATGAATACTTATCTCGAGGTGGCATATCATTCTTAAGACTTAGGCGTTACTTCTTCCTAAGACCTAGACACGTAGAATTCTGTCACAATTAAACGCATCTGCATAAAACATCCTATTTGCTGATTATAATCTATCTTAGGGGTTAAAGAAATGGTGATCTTGTTAAACCCTAGCTCATAGATACTTTACTCACTCACTGCTTAATGGCAATTTATATACTAGTAGTCCACTGGCCAAGTCTTTTCAAATTGATTAAGAACATACTCGTTGATCCCAAAGGTCACCTGCCGGTCCAACTAAGCTTACTAATCTAAAGGCGAAGATAGGTCATTATTTGTGATCCTATAGGTCTAGATATATAAATCACTAAATGGAGAGCCATCCCGGCATCTAGCTAACTTAGTCCGTATCACTAGATACAGTTGAATGATAGGTCTCATGCAAAAGCACATAAACAAGTATAAATTGATTAACATAAACAAGCAATCAACGATAAATTAAGCATTTAAGATAAACAAACCAAACATTTAAATCTTCAAAATAATGGCTAATACCCAAGGGTATTAGCCCTCAAACGTCATAATCAATACACGAGTAATAATCCAACCAAGGTAAACTAACCAAGTTAAACGAATGATACCAAAAATCAAACGATTACTAGAGTATAGGAGATAACAAAGTGTTTCCTATGGAATTGATAGCTTTGTTTGACCTCTTCTGCTCCACTTGTCTTCTGAAAATCGAATTTTGTGGTTAAGGTATCGAAAATATGATCAAGCACACTGAAAACCTATTTTTAGGTTTTCTATTTATAGGGCCTGGAATTTGGTCGATACGACGTATCAAAAGTCTTGGATACGGCGTATCGGGGGTTTCTTGGAGTAGGGACCACGTTTGATATCTTCCATAATATTTTATTACTTTAAATTGAATACGGCGTATAGACTCCTTCTGGATACGGCATATTGATCTTTATTCCTTCATGGTCTTTTGTGAAGTGCACGCACGGATACGCTGTATCTTCCTTGATGGATACGGCGTATAGGATGTCAGAGTCAGTATCTTCAAATGTCTTTGTTTAAGCTTCAGAATGCGCGCCTTTTTACTAATCTTCACCAAGTACTCCATAATTATTGCAATTCTCAAATACAAACGATTAAGTAGCAATTCTTGCAATAATTATACAAAATGGGTTATTTACATGGGATAAATGATGTTGTAAAAGTAACATGTCATCACTTGTCCATATGTGGTTTCTTCATGTGTTTCAGGTGGTTCAAATCTTTCTGTGGATTGTTAATAGTAGATGTTCAAAGCATATGACCGGTGATTGTTCATTGCTGAAAATTTTCGTTGAGAAATTCATGGGCACAGTCCGCCTTGGAAATGATCACTTTGCAGCAACCACATGCTATGGCAATTATGTATACGGCAATATCACTGTTTTTCATGTAGATTATGTTGAAGGCCTAGGACATAACCTCTTCAGTGTAGGACAATTCTATGACAGTGATCTAGAAGTTGCTTTTCTCTCTAACAAATGCTATGTGCGAAATCTATAAGGAGATGATTTGCTTACAGGAGCTCGCGAATCTAATTTGTATACTATCTCGATTTCAGATATGGCTGCTTCTTCACCTGTTTTTCTTCTCTCCAAAGCCACTTTAACAAAGTCATGGTTATGGCACGGCAGACTCTCACATCTAAACTTCGGTACCATAAACGATCTTACCAAACATGATTTGGTTGATGGTCTTCCTAAATTCAAATACAGTAAAGATCACCTATGTTCTACATGTGAGCAGGGAAAAAGCAAGAAATCTTCTCATCCACCTAAATTGGTTTCAAGCACTCATTCCAAATTGGAATTATTACATATGGACTTATGTGGGTCAATGAGGGTAGCAACCATCAACGAAAAGAAGTATATTCTAGTGATCGTTGATGATTATTCTCAATTCACATGGGTATATTTTCTTCACACCAAAGATGAGACCCTATAGATCATAAAGAAGTTTATTGCTCAAGTTCAGTTGAATTACAACGCCAAAGTTCACAAGATTCGAATAGACAATGGCACTGAATTCAAAAACGCAACTCTTAAGGCTCATTATGAAAAGTTAAGCATTATGCAACGATTTTCGAATGCTCGAATGCCTCAACAAAATGGTGTTGTTGAACGACGCAATCGTACTCTTGTCGAGGTTGCATACACAATGCTTATCTTTTTACGATTACCAAAATTTCTTTAGGCTGAGGTAAATTCCATTGCTTGCTTTACTTAAAAATTGGTCAAATCATTCATATGAGGTACAACAAGACTCCATCTGAACTCCTTCATGGCAGAAAACCAAATGTGGAGTACTTTCATGTATTCGGTTCACTTTGTTATCCAACAAATGATCAAGAAGTGTTGGGTTCAGTTCCTGAGCCCTTCAGTCATTCAGTAGATTTAAACATAAAATCCCTTAAGTTACTCAAGCTGAAGTAGTTCAGTTTGAGATGCTGAAGTTCCTTCAACATCAGCTCTTCAGGTCCTTAGAAGATTGGGAAGTATCTTCACTTCAGTGTATGCAGCGGTACAGAAACTGAAGAAGGCCCTTGGTTGGAGCTTCAGTTCAGCTTGGTTGACAATTCCAAGCTGAACGTAGTCTATCTCCTTAACAGAAGCTGAAACATAAGTTTCACTTCTAGAAGGTTTACAAGGCGGGAAAAAGATTGTTTTATGCCAAAAGGAATAAAGCAATCTCCCTTGGAAAAGGTGCTTCTAAAGTCAGCAGAGAAGTACATTCGCTTTTCCTCAAAGGACTGTACCTGGTACTCTAAAGCATGTCAACATTTAATGTTATCTCAACCACCCATTAGATGTGTGACACGCGTACTAGGTTAACTTGTAAACCCTAATCTCTTTGCCTATAAAAGGAAAGAGATTCTCAGAGTAAATGTTATCTCTTCCAATTAATGTGAAAACACATTGAAGAGTTCATTTATCTCTCAAACAAACTGACTCGTACCACTAAAAGCTGAAGCTTCAGTTTTGGTCATAACAAGTTTGTTTTCTTAAACTCTTAACATAGGTTAAAGTTTAAGTTCGAAGGAGATAACACCCCAATTGTCATTCAACCACCTTGCTATTCCGCAAGCAAGGTGTGTCATAGATTCTTTATTTGATTCTAATAAAAGTCTATACGTTGAAAAGTACTTATGTGTGTTTTAAACTTGTTCTTTATATTGTTTATATATATTTGTTTAAAACTCACTTTGTTGCCATGGAATATGATTAGTCTAAATTGATAAACTTTATATCACATTTCAAGGGACCAACAAGTGGTATCAGAGCCTTCTGGTTTATAAAATTTCTTGTAAAAAAGGTTATATAAAGGCTCAAAGATTTTTAAAATCAAGATCCATCTTAAATGGCAGCAGTAGAGGTACTACAAACTCTTAAGTATAGGGGTGGCCAACTTAATGTTGCTCCTGTACTAGAGGTGGAAAATTTCACCAACTGAAAAAAGAGGTTTATGTGCCACATTATTGGTATTGAACCTTAATTTGAAAATATCATCAAAAATGGTCCTTTTATCCCTAGGACAGTTGGTCAAAGGAAGCCAGAAAATCAATGGACTAGAGATGAGAGAAAGGCTGCTAACTTAGATCAGCGACTCAAAAGTCTTATCATGTCTGACCTTCCAGATGGCCAAATGAATTCTGTCATAAACTGCTTAATAGCTAAATCAACATGGGATGACCTTATACTATATCATAAGGGCCCCTCTGATGTGAAAGAAAGTAGGGTCATGGAACTGAAATTGTGCTATAACACCTTCAAATTCAAATAAGGTGAATCTCTAACACAAACTTTCACCAGATATAAAGCTTTGATGAATGAGTTAGTAAATGATGGCATCAAACTTTCAATGCTTGAGATAAATAGTGGTTTTATAAATGGGTTACCAAAGAAGTGGCTAAGTCTCTTCCAAAGTCTCAGAAACACAAACAATGTGAAAGATTCTGAGCTTGCTTCTCTATTTGGTAAACTAAAATATGAAGAAAACCTTATAGACGGTATTTATAAGACTGAAAAGAACAAATCTCTTGTCTCTGCAACACCTCTGTCAACTGCTTTCTTCTCTTCCACTATTGTCCACTACTTTCAAGATAGTCCTGATGATGAAGATGATACAAGAAGCAGTCATGAGTATCTGAATGATCTAGAGGAAGAATACCAAGCAAGAGCTCTTTTAGCAAAATCTAAAAGATTCTTCAAGAAAGGTACTCAAAGGTTCAGCAGTGCAAAAGCAACTGACCAAACTGAATGTCACAAATGTGGCAAGAAGAGTCACTTTGCAAGAGACTCCTGGTCAAAAACTTCAGTCTCCACATATCAGTCACCCTTTCAACTTAAACCTCTCAGTTCTTCACAGTACAAACCTAAACTATAACCTACCAAAGACTTTGAAGACAAATACAACAAAGTCAAGACTAAACTGGCTCTCCTGAGTTTAAGCTCTTCAGCCTCTAAAGCCTCTATGGTAAAGAACAAAGGTCTTATCGCTAAAGACTATGAATAGGATGAAGAAGAAGTGTCATCAGATGACAATGAGATGATAGAAGTAAAATTACTCATGGTACTAGCTGAAGAAAATGATGCTGTCAGCAAAGAAGGTGCCAAAAATGGTGAATGGGTAAAGATCTCTATGAGAAAGGTACACACTCTTCTTGAAATGGAAGATAATGATGATAGAAAAGTCTGTCTAGATTATCTGTGTATTGATCTTAACTATGTTGAAGAATAAAGAAGTAATCTTTTGTCAAAACATAGAAATCTTGTTCATGAACTAAATGCATGCAAAGAACAGCTTTGAGTATTAAAACAAGCAAAATTTGATTTTTTTACCATGCAGCATGTAAACACTAAAATTCTCAAAGAGAATAAAAACTTAAGAACTGAACTAAAAGAGCTAAAAGCAATCACTGAAAGATTGCTTAACAGTTCTAATAAAGTAAATCAGTGTATTAGTGAACAAATTCCCTCTCAAAAGAAGAGAATTATAGGATTTGATCAACTCACTGAAGATCTCTCCAGTTCAAGGCTAAAAGACCTAGTCTATGTAAAATCTTTAGCTGATGACACAAAAGTGTTTTACCTGGTGTTGAAAGACCTTGGTTATCTGAAGCTGAAGGTTTTATTCTGCCAAATCATGATACTGGTAGGATTCTCCCATTTGAGTCACAAAGAAACACAACTGATCCTTCAGTTTCTATCACTAACTCTTCAGCGACTGATTATGATTCAGCAGATGAATCTTCAGTATGTAGCACCGCTCTTCCTCTACTGAAGAAGTTGGATGGTGCTGAACCTATTTCTAGACCAAAGACTATCAAATCAATTTTGAGGTCAAAATCCACATTCGAAGCTGAAGCTTTAAAAGGGGTTATAATAAATGAACCATCCTCAGCTCCTGCTAAGGGTAATAAAAGCTCTTCAGCTTTAAAAGTTCACTCAGCTCCTGCTGGTAAACTAAAGAGTGTGAAAATTGAAGATGATCCTCCCTTAGCTATTGTAATGAAAGAACTAAATGACTTAAAATTACAATTTAGCAAGAACCAGTTATCTCACTCAAGAAATGATCAATCACAACACACGCCTTAAAACAAATACAAAACACAATTCAAAAAGAGTTGTGAGCTGTGTGGCCTAAACAATCTTCTAACTGAAAATTGTTATAAGGTTCTGTTTTGCAAAAAGTGTGAGAGAACTAATCACAGAACTTGTGATCATGCTGAATACATTTCTACCAAGAACATGTCTCAGCATCTCAAAAGTATGGGTAGATCTTCATCAAGACCTAGAAACCCAAGACCATCAAAACACTTCTTCCCACCATGCATACACTATGGATTCAGCGATCATTTATCTGATGATTGTGTCAACTATCCCATATATGATATTTGTGGAAGTTATGATCATGATACACATGGTCATAACAGAATCATTTATCTAAAAAGAAAAATCAAGCCTAGAAACCCTCAGCGTGTCATAAAATGTTATGAAACCTGTGGTAGCACCGTTGATACCACAATTGATCACAATGACATTGAGTGGTTCAGAAGAGGTGAAGAACTTTAAGTAAAAAAGGCCAAAGTTCTAAAATCAACTAGGGCTGAATCCTCAAATGCTAACAGATCAAAGACTCCTACTAGAAGGTGGGTTTCTAAGCAAAACTAACCATTCTAAATGTATTTGTGAAGTGTGACATCAGGAAACCCATCTGGTACCTAGACAGTGGATGCTCAAGGCATATGACTAGTGTCAAGAGTTACCTGCACAAATACATGGAACAGTCAGGACCCAAAGTTGTATTTAGAGATGACTCTACATGCACAACTAAAGGTTATGGCTCTATCAAATGTAATGGTATAGTTTTCATAAAAGTAGAATTTGTAAATAGTCTGAAGTACATCTAATTAGCATCAGTCAACTTTGTGATGCTAAGTATATTGTTCAGTTTGATGAGAAAAAGGGAACACAATCCTTTTTCAGATCGCGCAACAAAATGGTTGTATATGATTGCTCCAAGAGTAAGAGATGTATATGTTCTTGACATGACATCTTCTGCTCAAGAATCTTGTTTCTTTGCCAAAGCCTCTGAAAATTCAAACTGGATTTGGCATTAAAAAGACTGGCTCATCTAAACTTTAAAAACAATCAACAAAACTGGCAAAACCAAAATATTGTATTGGTCTTCCTCACTGTCTACTCGAAGGACAAACCTTGTTCATCATGTGAACAGGGAAAGCATCACTCAAGCCAGTCTCTAAACAAAAATAGAAATCATCTATCTATAATGTCTTTATCTTCTTCTCATGAAAAAATACACCCTTGTCATTGTGATGAGTACTCAAAGGTACACTAGGTATACTTTCTTAAATAAGAAAAGGTCAAGCACTGAACCATCATGGCCTCTTAAAAAGAGATGAAAATCAAATGACATCAAGTCAAAAAAACTTAGAACAACAATGGTACTGAATTTAAAAATAGATTTCTTGTAAACTTTCTATGATGAAATGGGATTTCTCAAATTTCTTTTCTCCTTAACACACCTGAACATATTATTGTTGCTGAGAGGAAAATAAAGCCCTATAGAAGCTGCAAGAACCGAGACTTTAGGATCTGTTTTTCTAAAACAATATGGGCTGAAGCTGTAGCCACTGGCATGCTTTCACTCAAAAAAAACTGATCCACCAATATGAAAAAGGAATTCAAATGTTAGAACATCTTTTGTAAGAGAATCCCAAACATCAATTTGCTTCTGTCTTTGGATGTTCCAGGTTTCATTCACTTTCATAAAGATCACTTAGGAAATTTTGATGAAAAAGCTGATGATTGTTATCTTATTGGATACTCACTTGTTTCCAAGGCCTTTAGAGTCTTCAACACTAGAAGACAACAAACTAAGAAACCTATCACATCACATTTGATGAAAGCCCTGATGCTATAAAATTCTCAAAACCTTCAAATGACAACATCAATATTGCTGTAACTGAAAGATATCCACCTGATGAATATCTCCATCCTTATGAACCTTCTCAAAGGTATCAAACAAACAGCAATGTATCCTTCATAGAACCCTATGAATGTCCTGAACCATTCGTTCCTAAAACTGAAGTTTCATCTGACCAAAATGGTCAAACTGATAAAAATGATCCAAATGATCAAAATGATCTATTCTAAATGATAAAATCTTAAATGATGATCATTCTAAATATTCCAATCACACCAATGATGAACAAATCATTAATAATCTCTCAAACACTAAAGGAATTTAGATCTCTAAACATTTATCCTCTCTAAATGTAGAGGATACTTCAGTCCAAGATACAATTTCAATCCCAAATCCTCCCTTACCTATTCCATCAGTGGTTATTCCAGCTCCTCAAGACAGATGGTTTAAGGACAAACATATTGAACTGGTAAATATCATTGGTAATCTAGGGGCTGGAATGCTCACAAGAGCCATGGCCAAAGAACTTAGTGCTGCTTCAGCTCATGAATATCTCTTTGTAGATTTTCTTTCTGAAGAAGAACCTAAAAAGGTCTCTGAAGCACTAAAGCATCCTGGATGGGTTGATGCCATGCAAGATGAACTAAATTAATTTGCCAGAAACAAAGTCTGGACATTAGTTCCTGCACCATATGGTAAAACCATAATTGGCTCAAAATGGGTATTCAGGAACAAAGGAGATAAAACTGGAATTGTCATCAAAAATAAGGCAAGACTTGTAGCTCAAGGCTACAATCAGCAAGAAGGCATAGACTATGATGAGACCTTTGCTCCAGTTGTAAGACTTGAAACAATCAGAATCTTTCTTGCCTTTACCACTTACATGAACTTCATAGTTTATCAAATGGATGTCAAAAGTGCATTCCTCAATGGTAAACTAAAAGAAGAAGTTTATGTCAAACAACCTCCAGGTTTTGAGAGCTGTATGTTTCCTAACCATGTCTGCAAATTGGACAAAGCGCTCTATGGACTTAAACAAGCTCCAAGAGCATGGTATGAAACTCTCTCAACCTTTCTCACTGAACACAAGTTTGTAAGAGGAAAGATAGATAACACTCTGTTTATCTACAAAACTCAAACTGATGTGATTTTGGTTCAAATCTATGTTGATGACATTATCTTTAGGTTTACCAACACAAAATTATGCAAACAGTTTGCATAACTGATGACTCAAAGATATGAAATGAGCATGTTGGGTGTTCTTACCTACTTCCTTAGATTTCAGATTAGACAATCTGAAAGAGGCATTTCAATCAACCAAGAAAAATATGTCAAAGATCTGTTGAAAAAGTATGACATGAATGGTTCACCAGTGAAGACTCCAATGGTACCCCCTAACAACTTAGAACCTGATCTTAATGGCAAATCTGTAAATAAGACTCAGTATAGAGGTATGATCAGATCACTGATGTACCTAACTGCTAGCAGACCTGACATTCAATTCTTAATTTGTCTATGTGCAAGATATCAAGCAAATCCTAAGGAATCCTACCTTATTGTTGTTAAGAGAATTTTCAGGTACCTAAAAGGTACTCCTAGTCTTGGTCTATGGTATCCAAAATGCTATGGTTTTAACCTTAAAGGATACTCAAACTCTGAATATGCTGGATGCAATATGGACATGAAAAGCACCTCAGGTGCTAGTCAATTGCTAGGAGGCAAACTTGTATGCGTGAGTGCTAAAAAGCAGTAATCAGTAGCTATGTCCTCAGCTGAAGTTGAATATGTAGTTGTTGTTGGATGTTGTACCAACATATTATGGATGAAAAGTCAACTCACAAACTATGAAATCATATATGAAAAGGTACCCATATTTTGTGATAACACAAGTGCTATCGTAATCTCAAACAATCCAGTTTTGCACTCAAGAACAAAGCATATTGATATTAGATATCACTTTATCAGAGATCACGTTCTCAAAGGGGACATTGAATTACATTTCATTCCCACTCAATATCAACTTGCTGATATCTTCACCAAGCCCCTGGAAGAATCGGACTTCAAAAGATTAATTGTTGAACTAGGTATGCTGAACATTGATTCAAAACCTGAAGCTTCAGCACTGCTTGAAGAAAACTGAAGCTTCAGCGCTCTCATCTAAAACTGAACATGCTTTCATGTTAAATGTCAGTTCAGTTTTTGCATCTAACCTTTAGATTGCTTAAGAGAAGTAACTAAGCAATCACATATGTCTCATTCATAGATTTGCATGATCATGTGTTGTTTTGTCGCCTTCGCTGGAGCACATATTGGTTAACTCAAGAACTGAACAAAACTGGTTTATTTTATTTAGTTCAGTTTTGAAAAATAATTTTATCCAAGTCATCAGCTATCTCTTGAGTGAAATAACTGAGCATTCACACATGTCTCATTCATGGATTTGCATGAGCATTTGTGGTTTTGTCGCCTTCGCTGGAGCACATATTGGTTAACTCAAGAAAATAATCATTTCAGCATGACTCAACACCAAACCTGAACCTAGTCCAGCTTTTTCAAAACATCAATCTCAAGGTCAGTTTGTGAGTTTTAAAAGTAATATTATTTTATAAAACTTATTTCCTTTACAAAGAAGTTGTTGAATTAAAATATATTAAAATGGGATGTCCAAAAGTTAGAATGACCTCATCCTCTTTCTCTCACTTACTTTTGCAGTTGAATAGACGACTGTTCACTATTCTAGATGTCAGAAGCATGATGTGCTGACTTTCATTAAATACAAAGTTTAGCACACATGTTGAAATCAAACCCTAAACATTCCTATAACTTTAACACCTCAAATGATAACTACAAATTATCAAAGGAAATTTTGTAATTTCATCAATCATATAAATCACAACAACCTTTCATAACCCACTCTCACAAATTCATCAAGAATAAACAACACACATACCTTAAACTAGATCAAATCCTCAAAACCCTAACTACTCAAAAATAGCTGAATCATCATCACCTAACATTACTCCTAAGGAAGAACCGTCACTCTTGACAGACCTGAAAGCCTAAACCTTTTCTTACCCGCTACTCAGGTTGAGTTCACCTTTGATGAAATCACTTTCACCGCCAACAATGAAGTTGCACTCATATATCCCTCACATCCCAACCAAGAATACTTTATGGCTGTACATTATTTCAAAATGCTATCTAAAGGAAGCATTCACAAGAGCCCCAACTCAATACCAAGAATACCTAATAGAATTTTAGTATACAGCTAAGACCTTAGAAGACTCTAAGGTTTGGGTTTCCACTCCTACAGGTAGAGTCAGAGGAGAAATAGGCATCACTGCCTTTAGAAATGCTATTAGGGCACATTACCTTCCTCGCTTGAGTATGTATATTTCCCCACCCTCTATAACAACTATAAGACCATGGTTTGCAACAATAGGGTTTAGGGGAGAGATTGGGGGAAAAGGAACTCTCAAAAAGAGTTGCCTTCCTCCTAGGTAGAGGTTAATGATGGGTCAGATCATTCAGTGCTTAGGTGGGAAAAAAGGTGGCCTAGATCAAATATCTAATAAGGATGCCACCATCTTGTATTGTTTGGAAAATGGTGTCCAAGTAGATTATGCCAAGATAATTTGGGAGGATCTCATTCACAAGCTGGACAAGAAGACTAGGAAAAAGATTATTCCCTACCCTAGGTTTATATCTCTTCTACTTGAACATATGGCACCTAAATATGATAATGAAGAACTCACAATAAAACCCACTCAGGTCTTCAGTGTTCACAACTGGATACTAAAGCCAAACCAACATGAAGAACCTCCCTTCACTGACCACATAAAGGCCATATGCAATCTAGATGTGCTTATGGACTCCAAAGCTCCCAAATACTCTTCTCCAACTGAAGAGGTTCCCCAAGGCAAAAAGCCTGGAGCTAGAAGTGGACTCAGAAGAAAACAATCTTTAAAACACATATTTGAGTCCACCACTGAGGCATCTAAATCCCAATCTGGCCATTCAAACAAGGAAACTAAGTCCAGTTCGGCCATGGACACAAGCCCAAGCCATCCTTCACCTCCCACACCAGTGGTTGGTGAAATACATAAAGAGGCACAACAAGCAGCTGGTGGCCTAACATCTTTAGGGACCACCAGCGAAGAAGGAGCCCACCCTCAGCTCAGTAGTGGTATGTTTGCACTTATTATTATTTGAACCTGTTTAATTTAGCTTCTTTCAATTACACTCTGAGTCTGCATCAGGACATGATGCTTCAGCAGATTCCACAACTGAAGCTGATCCTGGATTATCTACTCCTAATGATTCCATATCTTCATAACAGGATATGGTTGAAGGAACCAAAAACCATTCATTTGATCCCATATTTGTAGGGTCTAATCCAAGTGTTCTTGTAGATAAAACCAAATCTGCTAGAGATGGGTTAAAAACTGCCCACACTGATTCAGGTGCAAGCAAGAAGTCAGAAGCTGATGAAATATCAAAGAAAATAAAGCTGGAGGATTTATCAGATCTCTTGAAAGACACAAGATCTGCCTTCTTCACTCCTGACTCCCCAACAGATGAACCAATTATTATTTCAGATGAAAGTGAAGAAGAGGAAGTTAAAAAAGCTGAAGAAACTCCAACTACCTCTCAGGATGTCCCTAAAGACACTTCAATCCTACATCCTCCATCTCCAAGATCATCTCAAATTCAAGAGTTAATAGCTCATGTTCATTTACTTCAGTCTCAAAAGAAAGAGCTGGAACAGCAAAAGGCAGCAGCTAAAGCTGAAGCTGAATCACTAAAGGCCAAGCCCTCATATCCAGACATCAACCAGCTCACTGCTCTTCTAGTAACTTCTCTAAAACCTGAACTCGCCAAGCTCTTAGCCTCATATAATTTAGCTAGCAGTTTACCAACTGAACTGAAAGAGCTCCCATCCAAAGTTACTGAATTAAGTGAGGAAATTAAAGAGCTAGAGCAGCATGTTTAAGACATAGAATTAAAGCTACTTGGGGATCTAAGAGAGATTCCATCAAAACTAGAGACCTTCACTTCCACTATCTCCAGTCTATCATCCCAGGTTGCTAAACTGAAGAACATTCAATGGGAACTTCCAGCAGAGTTTCTTGCTTTACCACTTCCAGTATCTTTAGTTCATGAAAAGCTCAAGACTTTAGATTCTCTTCCAAGTCTTTTGAAAAAGGTTACCAATACCTTGAAGAGGTTTGCCACTCTAGTGGAAAATGCATCAGGAGCCACAACCATATGTGTTCCTTTAGCAGACAAAGCAACCGCTTCACCTGCTGAGGGGGAGAAGGATGCTGATACAAACCTAAAAAATAAACTAGTTGATCTCTTAGGAATAGATATTGTCACATAGTACTACAACAAGAAGTTACTCTATGAAAAATACTGTGAGAAGATGAAGAAAAGAAGACAAAGCTCCAAGATCATCAACTGTGATGTTCTCACTAAAAAGGGCCCTATCTCACTGAAGGTATATAGGGAAGATGGGATAGTTGAAGTCATTGAAAAATTCAAAGCCAGTGACTTACAGATGGCTGAATGGAGAGAGTTAGTACAAGTTTGTCCTGATAGAAAAGAAAAAGGATGGAAAACCATCTATGAACTGATAAAGACAAGAATGGAATACCTTGAACAAACTAAAAAAGAGCTACATATTAAGTTCAACAAATCCCTCCAAGAACAAGATCCTCTGGATGAGCTAAATGATTTAGCTAACAAGAAAATAAAAAGAACTGGTGATTCAACAGACCATTCCAGGTCATCAAAGAAACACAAGTCATCAAGTTCAACATAGAGAAGAGGTTCAGTGAGCAACAGGAACATCAAGTGTAATAATCTTTTGTATTGACTTTATCTTTTGTAATGTAATGTAATGAAAGTTAATAGAAGTGGTTATCAGTTTATGTTGTTCAATTTATATGAGTTATTTAAGAAGAAGTTGTTTTGCTCACTTACAACTGATTTTAACTTAGGCTATTTGTATATTCAAATAGGGGGAGATTGTTGGGTTCAGTTCCTGAGCCCTTTAGTCTTTTAGTAGATTTAAACATAAAATCCCCTAAGTTACTCAAGCTGAAGTAGTTCAGTTTGAGATGCTGAAGTTCCTTCAGCATCAGCTCTTCAGGTCCTTAGAAGATTGGGAAGTATCTTCACTTCAGTGTATGTAGTGGTACAAAAACTGAAGAAGGCCCTTGGTTGGAGCTTCAGTTCAGCTTGGTTGACAATTCTAAGCTGAACGTAGTCTATCTCCTTAACAGAAGCTGAAACATAAGTTTCACTTCTAGAAGGTTTATAGGGGGGAAAAAGATTACTTTATGCCAAAAGGAATAAAGCAATATCCTTTGGAAAAGGTGCTTCTAAAGTTAGCAGAGAAGTACATTTACTTTTTCTTAAAGGACTATACCTGGTACTCTAAAGCATGTCAACATTTAATGTTATCTCAACCACCCATTAGATGTGTAACACGCGTACTAGGTTAACTTGTAAACCCTAATCTCTTTGCCTATAAAAGGAAAAATATTCTCAGAGTAAATGTTATCTCTTCCAATTAATGTGAAAACACATTGAAGAGTTCACTTATCTCTCAAACAAACTGACTCGTACCACTGAAAGCTGAAGCTTCAGTTTTGGTCTAACAAGTTTATTTTCTTAAACTCTTAACATAGGTTAAGGTTTAAGTTCGAAGGAGATAACACCCCAATTGTCATTCAACCACCTTTCTATTCTGCAAGCAAGGTGTGTCATAGATTCTTTATGTGATTCTAATAAAAGTCTATATGTTGAAAAGTCCTTCTGTGTGTTTTAAACTTGTTCTTTATATTGTTTATATATATTTGTTTAAAACTCACTTCGTTGCCATGGAATGTGATTAGTCTAAATTGATAAATTTTATATTACAATTCAAGACCAATAAGAAGATCTTGGAAAGATGAAACCTAAAGTAGACATTGGAATCTTGATTGGATATTCGGAAACATCCAGAGGGTTTCAAATATATAATCGCCGAACCAAAAAAATATGGAAACCATCCATGTAAAATTTGACGAGCTTACAGCTATAGCTTCTGAACACGACAGTTTAGAACCCGTTTCTCAAACATGATGATTCATTAGCAGAATCCATGAATACTCCATCTAAAGAGGACTTGGATAATTTGTTCGGGCCAATGTATGAAGAATACTTTGAGAAGAGATCTTCTGAGGTGTCCATCAATTCCGTTGCAAAACAAGTTCACAATCATGAAGACTCACCTTTGACATCTTCGGTCATCATTGAAGACCACGAGATTCCTCCCATTGTAACTACATCTGACAAATAAACTTCTCCAATATCCATGAACGAGGCTGATGAATTAAATCAAGAAGACTCTGCAAATTTTGATGGTAATACGGTATTTGTTCCATATGATGTTCCAAACTTTGAAGAAGCCGAGTCATTAACAACATCTCTAGACCCGTCAAATATGCATGAGTTCCACCAAGTACAACCCTCAACACATATCTGGACAAAAGCTCATCATTTGGAACAAGTAATTGGTGACCCATCCAAACCTATGATGACTCGAAAAAGACTTCAGACTGATTCTGAATTATGCATGTATGCATTAACCATCAGCACTCTTGAACCAAAGAACATCAAAGAAGCTATGTCAGATCACAGTTAGATAGAATCAATGCAAGATGAGCTGCATCAATTTGAGAGACTAGATGTATGGGAACTAGTTCTTAGACTAGATGGAAAGAATATAATTGCTGTCAAATGGATCTGGAAGAATAAAAGTGATGCAGACAACATTGTTATTCGAAACAAATCTTGTCTTGTTGCGAAGGGTTATAAGCAGGAAGAAGGCATTGATTTAGAGGAATCATTCACTCTTGTTGCTCATCTTGAAGCCGTTAGGATATTCGTTGCTTTTGCTACACATAAAAACATCACAATTTTTCAGATGGATGTTAAGACTGCATTTCTCAATGGTCTACTGAAAGAGGAATTTTATGTTAGCCAACCTGATGGATTTGTCGACCCAGGTTTTCCCGACCATGTTTACAGGTTGAAGAAAGCTTTGTATGGTCTCAAACAAGCTCCATGAGCATGGTATGACAAACTATTTTCATTCCTAATTGAACATCATTTTAATAAAGGTATTGTTGACCTGACTTTGTTTACACGGCGTCATAGGGGAGACATATTACTTGTTCAAGTATATGTCGATGACATCATTTTTGGTTCCACAAATCCAGATTTTTCAAAACAATTTGCAAATCTTATGAAAAATAACTTTGAGATGTCTATGATTGGTGAACTAAAATTCTTTTTAGGACTTTAAGTTCATCAATCCCCCCGTGGCATATTCATTAGTCAGTCACAATACGCAATTGAGCTTTTAAACAAACATGGTATGGATGATTGTGTCTCCATGAGCACACCTATGGCCACTGAGAAATTGGATGTTGATTTACAAGGCACTCCTACTGATCAAACGACTTATCGTCGAATGATTGGAGGGATCATGTATCTACCCGCCAGTCGACCAGATATTGCTTTTGCCATATTTTTTTGTGCTTGTTATCAAGCACGTCCTACGGTCAAACACCTCAAAGAGGTCAAGCGAATCTTTCGGTACCTAAGACAGTCCTATAACATGGGCCTATGGTATCCGAAGGATTCCGAATTTGAACTAATTGCATATTCAGACGCAGACCATGCAGGATGTAAAGACGATTTCAAAGCACTTCGGGAGGCTTACAATTTTTAGGTGAAAAGCTCGTGAGCTGGAGTTCTAAAAAGCAAGATTGTACTGCGATGTCAACAGCTGAAGCTGAATATATATCATTCTCTGCGTGTTGTGCACAAGTCATCTGGATGCGAACACAACTATTGGACTATGGATACAAGTACAACAAAATACCGATGTATTGCGATTCAAAAAGCGCTATCGCTATTTCATGCAATCCGGTTCAGCATTCATGTCCAAAACACATAAACATCCGGTATCATTCTATTAAAGAACACTTTGAAAATGGAACGGTGAAATTATACTTTGTCAGAACTGAATACCAACTTGCGGATCTATTTACCAAAGCTCTTCCCAAAGAACGCTTTGAGTACTTAGTTCATCGCATTGGTATAAGATGTATGACCAGTTGGAAAGTCTGGCAAAGTTATCTTCTTGAAAAAGATCATACATCAAACTTGTAAATAAATTTTTCAAAAATAAAATACAAAATTGAAAAATATAAAAACACAAAAAGATTTTCTTGATGTTTTTTCAAAAACAAAAATCAAATAAAAAAATAAAAAAATGTAAAAGGATAAAAACATAATTTAAACAAAAACATATGACTTCTCATTCAAATTAGATTCATGATTCAATATTTTTAATCAAAATTGCTTTCAATGTCAATACAGGATCATGATCTGAGGGGGAGTTATTTTGATACACAAATGTGTTCTCATTGTCAAATCATGTATTTTTGTAAATCCATTCACGTACATCACCTGAATTCTAATTGAAAAATTCACATCGCTTTTAAAATGCAATAAAAACAATGATCTCTCGAATATTTGATAGCTTTTAATAAACTGGTATATTTTCGAGGGGGAGTTTTTCATTTCTTTGTGAAAATACAGACTTTAAAAAAGGAAAAATTCCAACGGACTGACTGTGCAAAGGGATCATACTCCAACGGGGTGTTTTTGTAATTTTTGTTAAATAAAATTCGATATCAAAAACTATAAGGGCCAAATATGTCATTTCTTAAACAAATTCTCGAAAGAAAAACTCCAGGGACTAAAAGTGTCATTTTCCAAAATTTCAAATTCGGACGGTATAAATAGGATATTAATTTCAATTTTTATTTTTTTCTTATTCCGAATTTGATATCGAAAAAGAAGAGAAATTTGTGTCTGTCACAAGATCGTGTTTTTGAGTTCATTACAACGTCCACATCATCTTTCTCTTCTCAAACATAAGTAATTTTCGATGTTACAGGTTTTGAAAATGAAATTTAATGATGTTCTTGACATCGAATTTAAATTCGATAGAAATTAGTGTTTTTGAAAATTAATGATAGAATAAGACTTAGAGATGGTATTGATACTATTTGTGCATGATTAATTGTAATTAATGTTGCTTAAACTCCACGAATCACAAATTCGACACTTGGTCAAAATTTGAAATATTCAAAGTTTGTTGAATTTGGTATAAACTTGAATTTTTTTACTAATATTGATCATTATGGACTCATTATAGCTTAAAAGGATTACAAAGATCAAATTTGATGAAAATTAGACCAAGTAATTCATTTTCGACAAGTCAGATCTGAAAAGGTTAAAATTCGGAAAAGTCAAATCTGAAAAAAGTCAAATTTCAGATAAATCAAATTGAAAAAGTCAAAATCCATTTTCGGAAGTGTCGAATTTGTTGAAAAATGCACAAAAGTTTTGGGGGGCTCACTAGACTTAGTATGTGTTGATGATATATATCCGAATGTGTTGTCTAAAGCTTGAATGTCTGTAAATAACAAGATCAGTCTCTCATGTGATTTGAAGTTCAAATGTTTGTGAAAAAGTACCTCAAAATTGAGCAAAAATTGATCAAGTTTTGAAGAATTTTATATCTTGTGTCAAAAATGTCTATTCTCAATTGTTTAAGTGGTCCAAGTCATGTCCAGTTACGACCGTTTTCTGCATTGAACAGAATGAGGAGTGAGTGACTTAGTGACCATTCAGTTGTTAAATTAGATGTGGTTGTCTACATGGTATAAGATTCATTACAAGAAACAAAATTGAAGAATTTCAAAATAACTTGAGTTTGATAATTCTATTCTCAATTGTTTAAGTGGTCTAAGTTATGTCCGGTTTCGACCGTTTTCTACAATGAACAGAATGAGGAGTGAGTGACTTAGTGACCATTCAATTGTTGAATTGAGTTTGACTGATTCTGTGTTCTCGAATACAAATGCTTTTGCACAAAATATTTTTGAAAAAGTTCTCAAAATTTTTGTATTGTTTCAAAAAAGGCACTCTTTCACAAAAGGTTTTAAGAATTTGAATGATATCTCTTAAATTTCTCAAATTGAGTCTTATTAAAAAATAGAGAGTTGAAAGAGTATCATTTCATAAAGAATTTCTGGTGAGGATATTCTAAACAGAAAGAGATACAAAAACCATACGCGAAAAAGCAAATCTGAAGTGTGTTCGAAAAAGAAATGCCAGAACACACAAAAAGAAAAATCAAAAGAAAATGGAGAATAAAGCGTATGGCATGTGCTAGAAAAAGCAAGAATAAGCACATGAGAAACAAAAACTGATGAAAAATATGTTCAAAAAGAATTGCTAGAACATATAAAACAGATAGAGCAGAAAGAGACAAAATGTCAAATAAATTATTTGTTATCTAATATCTTGTCATCAATCATTCAGAATTCATCATGGCACAACCACAAAGACAGGCTGATGTTCACCAAGACGAATTGTGTCCACCCAACAAACGCTATGCTCTCATAGATGCTAATAAGAAGATTGATCATGATAATCCAGTGTGCCCAAATGAAAGCAAAATACTAGAAAACATTCTTCAAAATCATCCACTTAGATTCAGCATTGCTGCTTCTTCATCAATACTGTAGATCTACTTGGGGCAATTCTAGCATACTTTGAAGGAAGATGGATCAAAGTATAGGCTCTCGTTCGTGCTTGATAGTAAAGAGCTCACTATGACTCTTGATGATTCCAGAACGATATTTAAACTACCTCAAGCTACAGACAATAATCATGAATTCTTTGTTACTGCTCCTAAGTTCTTAGAAATGGTTCCATTCTTCCTAAACGATCTTGGTTTAACACTAGAATTAAGATCACCATCCAACTTCAAGACAACTAGTCTTGTACAACCGTGGCAGACACTTTGCAAGATGTTTTAATGATGTCTTACAACACGAGTCACTGTTTTGATCAACCGCCTTTGAAGATCATGCAGATGTGTATTGCTTTATCAACAATATGCATGTTGATTATGCTAACTTATTATGGGAAGGATTGCCTTACTTACTTGAGCATCCATCAACACTACTTCCTTATCCCAGATTCTCAAAGCTCATTATAAGTCACTACATGACTGCATACCCTGAGATCTCAAGAAGAGTACGTGATAAGTATCACAATCTGGAACATGATGAGATGGTTAAAAAGCATATTCAATTAAGGGAAGAATAAGGCAGGAGTTGGAATGAAGATTCCAAGCTAGATAAATACTAATGAAATGAAGCTTACTGTAACACCCCCAAAATGGGTCACAGCGGAATATGATGTTCTGGGGGTATTACATCATAGATCAATAGCACAAGATATGAGAACGACCATTATAAGGATCGTTTAAAACTGATACATTGGATAAATGGTTCGATACAAAAAGCTCATGGGCTTAACTTGTTTATCTTGTAAAAATAAAGATTTCTCAACATAACAATATTCCAAAATGTAATGCATGCAAATCTTTATGATAGTGTGACTTCAAATGACGACCAGCCAATGTATCCGTGACTTGTACTTTATTGACCTGAGAAAACATGTTTAAACTGTCAAAAATAATGTTGGTGAATTTATAGGTTTATAAAGTTAATGAAGTGGATAGCAAGATTTCCCTGTAATAAAGTAACAAATACAATATCACAAAATGTATTACGAAATGCACTAAGCTCATGACACCGAAGCTAAACAATGTATGTATATCAAATACATATAAATAACTTTGCCCAATGTGGATGTTCAACCCGTAACACCCATGAATCCAAATGGTATACGTTCGTCGTTTCTGGCCAACCGGTAAACTAGCAAGCGCTACTTGCCCGAAAGGGGATGTTAATCCCAAATAGATCTATTCATAATATTCACGCTCATATAATGCAATTAACAATTACATCTATGCAATTAACAGTTCATGATGATGGGCATAATGGGTTATATCTACTTAGGCAAACTCGTAATATTTGAATTTAAAATGTACTTGCATCCCTGTTGTAAAACAAACATGATCTCATCCTTGAGTTGTTGAAAAATAGATTGAAAAATATAAAAGAGGTGACTATAAACTCACCTCAAGTAATGATAACGAAATAACAAGGTAATGGCACGGAAAACGATGCAAAAGACATTATCCTCAACCTATGAATCAATAATACATATTCACTAAACGGGAAAATAATAATATAAATACTTGCAATCTCGTTCCTAGTGTGTGCTTGAACTATATTTGAAATAATGCTATTTGAAAACAATTTCTTGTTTTTTTAGAAATGATCAACTTTATCGGGTCAACGCGGTCAAACCATAAGTATATAATTTACGACTTCAGATATTCAAGAAATTAGGTCGTATATACTTTTAAAATATTAGTTTAGGTCAGCCCTTGGTTTGGTCTCTAAGTACGTTAATTAATTCGACGAAACGTTAACGTTTACTTTTTGAGTTGAACTTATATTTTTCTAAGTTTTAACATGAGGTGTCGTAGAGTTTTACAATTAAATTCTGGGTTCGTTAGTTGACAATTTTGAAAAGTAAAAGCATATTTGAAATCTCAGTTGGGTCGTCTACAATATTCGTCTTTTAAGTTTTGTCTAAAAAGGTCGTTTAACATGTTAAAAATGAGGCTAAACATGTATGGGTCGCATGGCAGATTTATACTTAGAAAATAAAAGTGTCATTTCAGCTTCTAATGTTTGCGTGGTCAGAGTTTTGAAATCAGTTTACGGGTTCGTTACTTAATGTTAGGACAAAATAAAAGCACATTTGAAAACTAGGCTAGGTCTATTACAATTTACCTTTTATAAGTTTTGGGGGCAGAGGTCGACATCGTGGTCAAAAATGAGGCTAAAGGGTGCGTGAGCCGCGTTTTACCATCAGCATATGCTGATTTTTATCAGCGTGCTGAGTGTGGAGGCCATACTTTGGCCTCGATTTGCGAGTTCGTTTCTCAACTATTTTTCAGGATTCAAGTTGCTAAATGCAATCTATCATGTTGACTATAAAACGCCCCTACTTGTTTACCCTATGCCTAAGTCTAAATGGTTCAAAACAATGCCTACAGTCGACCCATTAGGGCTGCTTTACAAAGGCAAAATGGCAGACTTATACCTCAAACTTTGAGACCCTTTAACTATTTATTTACTTGACGAAATTCGTTGATTCCAGGGGCAAAACATAGGTCACCTGTCCTACTTTTGAAAATAATTAAGTTGTTTTACATACTTCGAGTTTAAGGGGGTCGAACAAGGTACCTAAAGTTACAAGCGTGGCTGCGTGACCTACTAACAATACATATGCGTTTTTGTTTCTAACCAAATAGTGAGCCCAAGCTACAAACGTATGAGTATTCTAAACCTGATACTCTCGCAACTAGGTCTATGTCTCGTTAGTTACCTTTATGTTTTATGGGGTTTGCTTACTTGTTCGTTCGTTATATATATCAGAAGCTATAGAAAATATGTTTTCTTTGTCTTATCAAGCACACCCTATAGAACACAAGTATTGCCCGTATAAGACAAATAACGAGGAAGTTTTTAGCTCACAAAACTCAAAGATGACACATAAAGAATAAAGCGTGGACTCACAAGGCAATGAAAAATAAGGCGCGTGCTTTGACTCAACTAGTAAAACCCCTGGTTGCTATTAATTCTCAACGAATGAACCAACACCACCTTTAACCACTTAACCACGATCCTTGACTACCTTGTACCAGCCTGTGATGTCGAACAAAAGAGGTTACTGCTTATATGCGCTCGTCGACCAAAGGGAAAAAACGCAAGATGGATTTAGGGTTAGGGTTTGCTAGTGTGTATGGAGATGAAAGTGTAAGGATTTGTGTGTGTGTATGTGTCGAATTCTAGAGTAAAGAACAAAGGAAAGACAATGATGAAGAGAGGGTGTGATGAATATGGGAGTTGTGTTGTGTTCTCTGTGTTTGCAAAAGAATGCATGGTCTTTTATGCATGATTGAGAGGCAAGCATAGTGTTTCACTCTTGTGTCACATTCTTTTGTCAAACCATTCATAGCAAGGTATTTCTTGGATTCAAGCATGGTCAATGAACATGAATTAAAAGGGGATCACTGTTGAAGGCGTGTGAACAAAACCAAGGAGGTATAACAGCTATAAGATCACGAGTTAGAGTTGGGTTAGGGAAAAGAAAAGTTATGGGCTTTTAACCGATGGTTTAAAGAGAAAAAGGGGGGCTTGGAATTCTCATGGTTATCTTAATGAAATCCAACGTGAATTCTTGTATGTGTTGGAGGAAAAAGCCAGCATACATGCTAGTTTGTAGGAATACATGAGTTTTATTCTTAGGTTTTATATAGTTCTTTAATTTACAAAAGTCAAGTTTGGTGTATTTTGTTTTAAGAGTTTTCGTTTGATCAAATTTATAAACGTGACCAAATAACTTCTTTTGTCGACTAAAAACTAAATGACGGATATGAAAAGGGTTATGCAAATTCTTAATGTGCTTAGGTTACGCTTCTAGCTAAACGATGACTTTTTGAGGTCTACGCGATTTAACTAGTGCGGTTTAGACAGAAATGTACACACACAACCTAATAAATGAAAAAGAAAATGAAATAGTTGAGATCAAAATATGACCTGAAAAACACAAGGTGTTATAGTCTCCCCCGGTTAAATGAGCCTTGTCCTCAAGGCTTAAAACGTGGCACTTGACGACGGTGCGGTCTTGGTGAAGAGGTGTGGATACTTCTGCTTGAATTGATCCTCACGTTCCTAGGTAAACTCGGGACCTCGTTTAGAGTTCCATCTAACCTTTATGATGGGAATGCGACTCCTCTTCAATTGCTTGATTTCACGATCCATGACTTATATTGGTTCTTCCACAAAATGGAGTTTGTCATCAACACGTAGCTCTTCCAACGGAATCACAAGTGATTCATCGGACAGACACTTCTTTAGATTTGACACGTGAAACGTGTTATAACACAGGATAATTATTGAGTAAGCTCGCAAGTTGGTGGGGGGGGGGGGGGGGGGGGGGGGGGGGCAGGCAACAGTTCTGACTCTCTCGATCACCTTGAAAGGACCGACATACCTAGGGTTTAACTTCGCCCGTTTGCCAAAATGCACAACTCCTTTCCAAGGCGAAACTTTTAACATAACCTTGTCACCAACTTAAAATACCATTGGTTTACGTCTAATGTTTGCATAGCTCTTTTGTCGGTCACGAGCGTCTTGGATCCTACTTTTGATTTAGACGATCTTCTCGGTGGTTTCATGAATTATTGCAGGACCAGTAAGTTCAGCATCTCCAACTTTTGCCCAACATACGGGTGATTGACACTTTCGTCCATATAGTGCCTCAAATGGTGCAGCCTTTATGCTGGTATGATAACCATTGTTGTATGAGAACTCCACTAAAGTAAATTAATCCCCAACTCTTTCAAAAGCATAACACACAAGCGCGTAACATGTCTTCCAAAGTTTGGATAGTCCTTTCACTTTGACCGTCAGTTTCGAGGTGATAGGCCGTACTCATGTCCAATCGGGTACCCAAAGCCTTATGAAGTACTTGCCAGAATAGTAAAGTAAATCTACCATCACGATCGAAGATAATAGAAACAGGCACACCATGTCGGGTGACTACTTCCTTCATGTAAAGCTTCATTAACTTCTCCATGGGATCATTTTCCCTCATTGGTAGGAAGTGAGCAGATTTTGTAAGACGATCAATGATCACCCAAATGGTGTCATAACTGTTTGCCGTCTTAGGGAGTTTAGTGACGAAATCCATGGTGATTTTCTCCCACTTCCATTAAGCCAGAAGGTTTTTGATGTTCTGCCTTGACTTTAGCACAAGTCAAACATTTGCTAACATAAGTGGCAATGTTTGCCTTCATGTTAGGCCACCAATACAACTGCTTCAAGTCTTGGTACATCTTATCTGAATCCGGATGAATAGAATATTTTGACTTATTAGACTCGTGCATGACTAGAGTCCTTAAGTCGCCATAACACGGTAACTAACTCCTATTGTTTAAACATAAGGTTCCGTCGGTACGGGGTTTCAATCTTTCCTTTGTAAGGTCTTGTCGGAGCATACCTCCAACATCTTCAGCAGTGAGGTTTTCAGGTTTTAATGCTTTGATTTGAGCTTCTAGGATTTGTTTAGGAATATTCAAACCAATAGTCATGACTAAGGCTCGAACCATAATCACTAGCAATTTGTTTTTTTTTCCAACCAATAGTTAGACCCGTTCTTTCCTGCTCAAAGCATCAGCAACGACGTTTGCCTTCCCCGGGTGATAACGAATGTCACAATCATAATCACTAAGCAATTCCAACTAATAGTAGTTTTTATATACTATAAAATATATAATAATATTCCAAAAGAGCAATTAAGAACTTTCCTAAAGTCTCCCTTAAGAAAAAGCTCACTTAAAATTTCTTAAAAGATATAAAAAGAATATAGTAAATACGTATTATTAAAAACCGGGAAGAATGATCACCCGGTCGTTTCCCTACGACTTGTGAAATTGAAACCTTGCTTTAGCTTGGATTATGATTTGAATGAGAGAAAATATATTTTTGAGTATCTATAACTACTAAATAAAAGCAACAATTAAAAGCAATTAAACACTTAAACTAATTAACGGGAGTAAATAAAACGCGACAAATAAGCAAATACACTAAAATTAACTCCTAAAAATGCAAACTAAATTTCTAAACCTAAATTAGGACAAAAGAAAATTTTAAGAAAAAGAAAAACATTTTTTTGATTATTTTTGAATTTATTATGAATTAAAAACTATTTTAATCTAATTAAATCCTAAAAAATAGCAAATTAAGTCCTAAAAATTTAGAAAAATGATTTTTAAACTTAGAAAAGTCTAAAATAACATAAAAACTCAGAAAACTATTTTTAACTATTTTTAAAATTAAAATCCTATTTTTAAAATTAAAATCCTATTTTTAAAATTAAAAATAAAGGCTTAAAAATGAAAATTAAAATCTAAAAGTGTTGAAAATGATTTTTCTGAATGTAAACCTAAAAGTATTTAATCTAATGTTAAAAACTATTTTTTTGTATTTTTCTGAAAATTATTTCTATTTTTAATGTATTTTCGAAAATTAAAACCTAAGAAAAATGATTAAAAATAATCTACTAAATGGAAAATTATGAAAAATTCAGGGAAAATCCTAAACCTAACAAAGATTAAAGGAAAAATGAGACTAACCTAAAAGTTACACAAATAAGCTCTAAAATAAGCTGGATAAGCTACGGCTTATGTTAAGAAAAAGAAAAGAAAACGTGTATAATAAAAATATGAAAAGAGAAGTAGACGGATGAGCTAATGTAGCACACTTGGTTAACACGTTGGGCTTGTATACTAGAGGTCTTGGGTTCGAGGTTGGCAGACACCCCTTTTTGCACCTTTTTTTTATTTTTTTACTTTATATTTTTCAAAACCAAATGATAAAACTGAAAGACAACACTTTTTTAAGCACTTTTTATAAAAACAACTTAAGCTAAAAACCAAAATTAAGCTCTCTAAGAGCTTTTGAAATTACTGTTTACAGAAAGTGAGGGTTTGAGCTCACTTTTGCTTGTTTGGACATAAAAGCTTGCACAAGCTTCAAATTAAGCTCAAACTCAAAACTGAAAACTATTCTAGGAAGCTTATGATGTTTACAAACTAGTTTTAACAAGCTAGGATCCCTACTAACACCTAATGCTAACTAAAATTGAAGATTAAAAAGGCTAACTCAGAAAATTACTCAAAAAGCTCAAATTCAAATTAAGCTAACTAACTCAATAAACTAACTCAGACCTTAAGCTTTTGCAAACTAGCTAAACTACTTATGAACTATAAATTCAAAACATTAAACCAAACTTTATAAGCTAGAAATCTAATTTAAGTACCTAGAATTAATTACTACTGTTTTTTGGCTTTTTGGCTTTTTAATGACTTTTTAAGCTAAAATGAACCTAGGCAAATAAGCTAGCAAATGAAAACTAAGACTTAATCTAAATTAAACTATATCTAATCTATAGGCTAACTGAAATTTAGATCCTAATTCCTACAATTACTAACTAAAATGAAGCCTAAAATGACAGCAGTGGTAACTTTGATTACCACTACTAATGCAAATGAACAATTGTACAAATCAAAGTTGGAGGCACCCAATTTGGTTTCTACTGCATTTGATACACTCAATGAGTGTTAAACAACTACTAGCAAACCAAATCCAAGCCTTGGAAGGCTTGGATCAAGTTTTTACTAGCAAAGGAAAGGGTTAAAAGTACCCTGGTGCTGGCACACCCAACTTAGGCCATAACTTTTTACTTTTTGAAATCTAACCTCTAAAATCTCTATAAATCCTACTCTATAATGAAAATTAATCTTAACAAAGAAAAATTACCTAAGTGCTTTGACTTTTAGTAGTCAAACAAGGCTAAACCAAACACCCCTTAACTACTATGATAGATTTGCAAAGAGATTGAAAATGAATATTAGCTTAAAAACCTTTGATACCAGATAATATTTAGCTTATAACTAACTTATTAAACATAAATCAAAAGCCAATAACACTAGAATTAACAAACTAAGATCTACACTAGTTTTTTTTATTTTTATGTTTTTTAAGACAGATTAAGCTAGCATAAGTTTTAAACTAAAAAATCTAAAAACAGGAAAGCAAACTCACTTAAATAGCTAAAATAAGAACAAATAAGCACTAATTAGCACGCAGATTAAGCAAATAAGCAGTTTACACTAATAAGCAATTATTTAAGCTAAAACTTAAATGATAAAAAAAAGTGAATAGAAGACTTACAGAATGCTTCAGGTCAATCAGAAGCTTTTAGGCTCTTTGAGCTTATTCTAAAAGCTCAGCTTATCCTTATTGATAAGCAGTAAAGTTCCCTTGTGATTACTATCCATGATTGAATCCCCTTCCAAAGCTTTTAGGTCCAAAATAGTTAAGGTTTTAAGCTAGTTTATAAGACTTAAGTAGATTAAGGTCTGATTTAGCTCAATTACTAGCTTATAGACTAGTAAGAGCTTATATGAGCTTATTAGAACAATACTTAACATTTTAAAGAAAAAAGAGCTTATGAGTGAGAATTTAAAAGAGCTTATGACAAAGTAATATAAAGAGAAAAACTAGATTCATTAAAATAAAACTTGATTACATGATTTAAAAGAAAAATTACAACTGATAATTAAAAGGAATTGCAATAAGCGAAATTAGATCTAAATCTACTAAGCTACCCTCCTCTTTGTGTGTGTGAAAAGTGAGCCTATTTATAGCCTCTCATAGATCCTTCTAGGCCTTGCCTAGCTGCCCACGCTCCAATCAATCACATCCGTACATTCCATCAATCATTGGAGGATGAATTTGAGCCGCTAGATCACTTAACTATCTCACACGGATTGACAAGCTGTCATTCCTTTGATGTGACGTCCTTGTGCTAGTTATGTGAGTGTTTCTAGTGTAAAAATCAACCTCCTCTTGTGCTTTCACTCATCCAAGTGGCATAATTACTTGGCTTGACCAATGAGAGCTCTTGAGATTACCAATTGTCCTTGTCATCTATTGTAGAGCCCAGAATTGACCATTGAACCCTTAATTTGCATATGCCCTAACGTTTTGACCTGGGTAAAATATTTTTAGGTAGACGATGAAAACAGTATAACTTCTTCGCAGCCCATTTTTAAAATGAAAGAGGTAAATAGGGATTTGAACTTTGGTCATATGGCAATTATAGTCCTTCTCTTTGGTTATCAAAAGTTTTAATGTAAAATGACTTTCAGAAAGGGCAGAAAGGGTCCCTGGAGGTTAGTAAAAAGAGAATGGGCTTAGTAATGGGCTTTTGTTATTGGGCTTATGATCCAGTAGGGTTTAAAGGGTAATTAAGGGCCCATTAGGCCTTAGGGACTATTTGTAAAACTTTTTGAAACTTAAGGGACTAGATTTGAAACATTTGTGATTTTTGTCTTCTAGTGTTGACTTTGGAGAGTTGACCGATGTTGACTTTTGACTTGGCTTCCGCTTCATAGCACCTCTACTGTCCTCGTGTCCGTGTTTGCCCCTTTTTTGATGGTTTTCTTGGATTTTTGTCTTATCCGTACCTGCACACACAAAACATAAAAACTAGTATATCTTTGCTATTTTAAGTGTGTTTTTGGTCATTTAGGGTTATTTTTGGTGTTAACGGATATGTGTATTTTACACTTATCAAAATTCCCCAAACTAAACGATTGCGTGTCCTCACGTAATATTACATGCCTTATAACCAAATACCTCGAAACTTCCCCAAACTAAACCTTTAAAAAGTAGCAAAGATTTTTGTTGAGAGAGCTAAGAGATCACAAGTTATAAAACACCCGATTTCCTATTTTTCAAAACTTTTTTCTCTTTTTATTGAATTAACTACCTAACTACAGCTTATTCTTGTGTGACATAATGTATTGTTTTCATTACCTTAGTGGAAACTTTTAGGATCATGGAACAAAAAAAACACTTGAAAAAGTGTCTTAAAAAGATATCTTCATCAATCCTGATTATTCACTTTTCTCATCCTAAGCATCAAAATAAGATCACCGTTTAATTACGATCTAAGATGCTAATACTACTTATAATTACAACTTGTGAATATTCTCTCCCGACAAAATCATATATTAAGTGTGTGTTGCTCCAATTAATTTAAACCATTAAATCCACATATTTAGATAGCTGAAATCCGACTAGCTTTTATCATGGGCCTGTTTGGCTAATATGTTAATAACAAAGTAAGATCACAACTCAGAAGCAACAAAAACCTCCTTAGCTAAGACATCGTTGGTTCACTTGCCCCATAAATGACTTTCTTCTCTAGCATCCCACCGTCATCGGGTAAGTGCTAAGGCTTTTGACACCCCATCCGGAGAATAATAATCGAGACGCATGAACTTCCGATGAAAAAGCTTTGTAGACTTTTGCAAATTTTGGTTCAAAAGAAAACTTTGGTTTTAGAAAAGGAAACTTTTACTATTTATTTTCTAACTTGCAACATTATTATTACTATTTACATTACTAGGCTAGGAACCGGTATCACTTTTCTTTCGACGACACATCGGCCACGCCTCCGACAAGAGTCCGTGTACTTATTATGATACTGACCCTAAATATACATCCTCCACCCTTTCTTTCGATGTCACATCGGGAGCGAACCGACAAATGCCCATGTACTTTATTGCGATGGAGTTTGTATATTATTTATTAATACTAAGGATTTATAACTTGCATCCTTTTTACCAACTACATTTTTTTCTTTTTCATCATTTTTTTAAAGATTAATTCAACACATTATTTTTGCAAATAGAAAAATTTCATTTTAGAAAACCAAAGTATAAACTTGAACTAAAATTCTTATTTACAAATGATGTTGACTTCATCATCGATAAAGCTTTTTCTCTGAATATGTTGATTAGACTTTTAAGAGTAAAACTCTAATTTGTAAAAATTAAAAGAGAACACGTATAATTAATCATTTTAAGAACTTCGGGGAAGAAAAACCACAAGTTATTCTTATAAGCCTTTAAGTTTTCCAAATAAACTTTGTATAGCGACCCTAAATCCAAAATCAACCTATCATCTCTTATTCTTAGCAATATTACAACCTTAATAAAGTAAATGCGCAAATACTTATTCCTATAAAAAAATAAAAAAAATCCAACTCGGCATATTTAAAATCTACTTGAGATTAGCACAAGTCTTCATTTACTAATGATTTCAAGTCTAGCATGTTTAAAGTCTACATGAGACTAGCACAAACTATCATCATTAATTGTTAAGGGTAAAAGCTAGAATTCAACACATTCGATCGGGTCAAAAATTACTTCTTATTCTCACCAACGGAAAACCTACATTTATGTCTAAACACTTATTATTTAAGCAACTACTAACATATATTTTTTATTTTTTCATTTTTTCCTACAAATAAAAACTTAAAAATTTAAAATTTTTGCTATTTTTGTAGGAAAACGGGTACGTGAAAACAAAACAATAAGCAGGTAACATCAAATCGATAGATTCCCTCCCCAAACTAAAACGAAACATTGTCCTCAATGTTTAAGTTGGGTCTCTACGAAAATCTAAGCCGTTTATTAATTATTCAAAGATAAACGTGAATCGATTAAGATGAAAGGATATCGGATCTCCCCAAACTAATTTCAAACAAAGGATAGGAAGCTCGAGTGAACCGGAACACAACACCGAACACGAGAGGCTTCAGAAATTGTTGGTTTAATCCTACAAAAATCACAACAAACAACAAACACAAAGAACGGAAGAGTACAAGCCTCTTCACAACACAACACACTTGTTAGAAGATAGAAATAAGAAAGAAAAAGATAAGCATGGGGTGAACTCCCACGAAGCAGCTTGTTTTTGGTCACCGAGTCGCAAGCTCGACTCGATCCCTGAATTCATTCGTCCTTAGGGAAAGTTTGGAGATCCGGGATAACCGACAGTGGAATATCCCCTCCAAAATAATGTTTAAGACGGTGGCAATTCACTTTGAAATTTGAGCCATCTGGGTGAGATAATTTGGCAGTGCCATATGAAAAAACTTCGGTTATAGTGAAAGGACCGGACCAACGGGACTTAAGCTTACCGGAGAAAATCTTCAATCGGGAGTTAAAGAGGAGGACTCGATCACCAATGTTAAAAACGCCGTTTTTAATCTTTGCGTCATGAATTCTCTTAGTTTTCTCCTTGTAGATTAAAGAATTTCCGTAAGCTTGATCACGAAGCTCATGAAGTTTATTAAGCTGGAGCTTTTGATGATCACCCGCGGTCTTGAGATCGAAATTGGCATGCTTAAGTACCCAATATGCTTTATGTTCTAATTCAACCGGTAAGTGACATGATTTTCCATAAACTAGCTTGTAGGGCGTGCATCCGATTGGAGTCTTATAGAGGGTTCGAAATGCCCACAATGCATCGTCTAATTTGTCGGACCATGAGGCACGGTTTTCACCTACGCTTTTTTCTAGGATTCGTTTAATTCCACGATTCGTCACCTCGACTTGACCACTAGTTTGAGGGTGGTAAGCGGTAGAAAGATGATGTGTGACTCTATATTTTGACATGACTTTATCAAATTTGTCGTTACAGAAATGGGTCCCACGATCGCTTATGATAGCTCTCGGTGCACCGAATCGGGAGAAAAGGGATTTCAAAAATTTGACAACTACTCTAGCATCGTTGGTGGGGAGCGCCTTGGCTTCAACCCATTTTGAAAGATAATCGACGGCTACAAGTATGTATTTGTTTCCTCTTGACTCGACAAAAAAGGTCCCATAAAATCAAGGCCCTATACATCGAAAATTTCACAAACTTGGATAGCATTTTTGAGCAATCTCATCTCAGTGAACTTGTTGCCTTGTCTTTGACATGCATCACAAGATTTGATCATTGAATGAGCATCTTGATAAATGGTAGGCCAAAAGAACCCGGCATCAAATACTTTCCGAGCGGTGATGTTGGCACTATGATGGCCCCCGGTGGGTCCTTCATGACAAGCTTTGAGGATTTCAAGAGCTTCTTGGCCAAATACACACCTACGGATGATTTGATCCGCACATATTCGAAAGAGATAGGGATCATCCCAAAAGTAATGCTTTACATCTTTGAAAAACTTTCTCTTTTGTTGAGTTGACATTCCTTTGATAAGAAAATTCCCCGCGTGGTAATTTGCTATATCGGCAAACCACGGAGTACTTTGGTTATCATGAGAAGTCACCGTATTCAATGTCTCAAGAGGAAAGGTTTCGTTAATCTCCTTAGGATCAAAAACATTCTCATACGGGTTTTCAAGACGTGAAAGGTGATCGGCTGCATAGTTTTCAGCTCCTTTGGTATCAATTACTTTAAAATCGAATTCTTAGAGAAGTAAAACCCATCTAAGCAATCTTGCTTTGGCATCTTTCTTGTTGAAGAGGTATTTTAAAGCGGAATGGTCCGTGTAAACAACACTTTTATTCATGATAAGATATGATCGAAATTTCTCAAAAGCGTATACTACTGCAAGCATCTCTTTTTCCGTTGTTGTGTAGTTTGTTTTTGCTTCGATCGTCATTTTGATCGCATAATGAATTGGCCTAAAATGCTTCTCAATCCTTTGCCCTAGAGACTGGCACCATTTCAAATCACTTGCATCGCACATAGTCAAAAGTTGGATCCCAATTGGGGGCAAACCAGATTGGAGCTTCGAATAATTACTATTTAGAGTCTGAAGGCTGAATGCATTCTTCTAAAAAGATAAACGGGGTGTTCTTCTCAAGAAGGTGGGTCATGGGTCAAGAAATCTTTGAAAAATCTTTGATGAATCTACGGTAAAAACCAGCATGCCCGAGAAAACTTCGAATACCCTTGACGGTGGTATGTGTAAGTTAGCATATACAGTCAGCTTTACGGATAATGGCTTTGTCGACTTCATTCCTTTCTTTGAGATCTTAGTGTCCTAATACGATATCTCCTCCCTTCTTTAACCATGAAATGGCTTTTTTCGCCTAATTTAGAGCTAAATTAGTGTCCTACACCGTTAAGCATTTTATCTAGATTGGTGAGGCACGTAGAAAATGAATTTCCAAAACCGAGAAATCAAACATGAAGACGATCCATTGTCTTTCAATCATGTCATGGAAGATTGCCAGTCATACACCTCTGATACGTGCTTGGTGCATTGCCATTAACCAAAAAGGCATGCGGCGTGTTAAGCAAATGTTTCTTGTAAGTGCAAGGTGAATGTGGTCTTTTTCTTCTTGGTCATTTGGATCAATTGGAAATTTGGTAAATAACTCGAGAAAAACCGTCGAGAAACAATAAAAATTCAGTTCCCGTGATCCGCTCAGGCATTTGATCCATGAATGGCAAAGTGGAAAAGTCTTTTCTTGTAGCTTCGTTCAATTTGCGATAATCTATGCATACTCTCCATCCGTTACAAATCTTTGTCGCACTAAATCCGTTTTACCAATGGTACTACGATCAATCCTCCTTTTCTTTTGGTACACAGTGATACTGGGCTCAACCCAAGGACTTATCGAGATTGGGTAGAATCAATCCAGCTTCAAGAAGTTTTTCACCACTTTTTTTAATGACATCAAATGGATCTTTGGATAAACCCTTCCTCTGATGTTGGACCGTGGTTCGTAATCCTCCTCCATTAAAACTAATGAGAACAAGAATTATGGGTTTATACGACAGCTAACCCCTTTATGTTGGAGAGCTTCCAAGCAATGGCTTGCTTTCGGGATTTAAGAACCTTTATGAGAGCGGTCTTCTCATCATCACTCAAATCTTTGGCAATTATGACAGGCAACTTGTTGTTATCTGCTAAAAATGCGTATTCGAGATGAGGTGGTAAGTCCTTAAGTTCAACCTCAGGAGGTTCATCGATTGATGATTCGGCGGATTTACAAACTTTAAGCTCTTTCTTGATTTTTGGTAAGTAATTCCCTTGATTCAGTGACGGCGAAGGATCACTATTGAGAAGAGATTCGAGAAGGAGAATGTCCCCCTCTGGGTCATAATAAGCTTCAGCAACTTCCCGTGAAGTTGGATCATCGGCTAGAGCAAGAAAAGTATCAGCTTCTTCCAAAAGTAGAAAATCACTATCCCCGAAAGGAGTGAGAGTCGGAGAAGAATTTGAAACAATCAGATCGTATACGGGAGAAGGATTGCCATATACAATTTCGTCAGAAAATCCTAAAACTTCTTGTGAGTATTCTTCACACGTAACATTGATAAGATCAACTTTCTTCAATGATTCAAGATTGTTGTACGAAATAGAAGGAGTATCACTACATTTAAGGGTCAAAGATTGATCATCGTTTCTAAGGGTTATTTCCCCTTCATACACATCTATCAAACCATGAGCTGTCCTAAGAAAAGGTCTCCCGAGTATCAACGGTACTCGAGGATCGGCTATGAAATCAGGAACAACAATTGGCCGGAGAAGTAGAACTTCCTACCTCGACAAAACGTTTTTGGTTACACCTGTAGTTTGGAAATTGTTCGGGTCGGACTAATTCAAAAAAACCACAACCCCCCCCAGTCCAGAACCCGACCAAACAAAAAAAACAAACCCTAAAACCACCAGAAACACCCTACCAATTAGCGGAAAAAAAAAGATACCGCACCCACCACCCCCTACCCCCACTCAGACCCAAAACCCCCACTGGCCCCCCCCGGAAACCAAAACCCGCCCCCCCACCCCCCACCATATTAGTATCTATTAGGCCACTGGAGACCAAGCTTTTACCAAATAGAAAGATGCATGAGATCTAAATACTAGCACCAAAATCGCTGCGGGCTAACAATTATCCAAACTCTGAGAAAAATAACATAGGGATATAGAAATCGACGCGGGTCCCTAGCTTATCTGGAAGCTTTCTGAGTACAACCGCACTACCGAATTGTTCATCAAAAGGTGTCTTGGATAACTCGATTAACTTGTCTTGTTAGTAAGCATTCTTTTTGAACATCATAGTAAACTTAGGCATTTGAAAGAGAGCGTTCGCGAAACTTAGCTCAAAATGTAAGATTACGGAAAAATTCCAACACTAAGAAGCTAGGAAATGATCATCCTTTTCACGGAGTATCTCTTTGAAAGTCTTGAAGGGTAAGGCAATGCTAGTCCTTGGTCTTTTGAGTATGAGAGGCTCATTGATTATTCTTTGTCATTGGAATTGATCTTGGACCAAAGGAGGTTGGATACATCGGTGCTGATGGTAGCTCCGTATCCTTTGACACCTCGGTTCCTTACCATCACCGACGTAGGAATCGGAGGTCCATCATGAGGCACCACTTCGTGTCTAATTGCCTTGGCTTCGTTCCCAAAAGAGGGGTTAGGAATGGTATTGTTTTGGTAACGAACATTGAACTGAAGCTTGGTTGGTATGATAGTTTTTGCATAAAACTTAGCATAATGTTATGAAAATCATCTTGCACTATCTTTTGAAAATCATTGTAAACTCTTGAAAACATTTTGTTCCTTGAAAATTGTCTAGACTTCATTTGCAAATATTTCATGTTCGCATCATTAGCCTTACATAACTTGCAAAATCTAATTAGAAACTCCTTGAATTTGTGAAACGGGAGGAAAGCTTGATTAAACCAAGGTTGATATGTTGTAGTTGGTATGGTGGGGTTTGATCTAAACGGCTGGCCCTTATGTTTAGATGTTTTGGTTTGAATTATTGCTCTACGGTATTGATTAGAAAAATGAAAATTTTTCCTTGAGTATCGCGTGGTTTCCTGTGTTTGGAACATTGTGGTTTATTAAAACCGGTGGTCTCATTGATTTCCAATTAGGAGAATTTCTTTGAACAAAAGGTTGCCATCACGCGTTTGTTGGAATTGAATGAATGTTATCATGAAAAAACGGAAATTCATTCCATGTTAACGGACAATTGTTGTAAATATGGTTTGAACCACATAAACACAAACTTCCTCGATGGCTTTGACGGTAGCAGAGTCGTAGACATCTTTCACTAATCATCTTTTCTATACTTCTCATTCGAATACCATTTTTGTCCGTCAAGAGCATCGACGAGTTGTTGAAATTCAAAAGAATTGAAGGTGTAGAAGTAGAACAAAGAGGAGCATTCGTACCGCTCTTGGTTCAATTGCATGACTTCTTTGAATAACGACCTTGGTTTACTCTCAATAATGGCTAAACCACACGATGCACTTATCCAGAAAATTCCACCCGCTGCGGAATCTAAAGTATCTTGATCATTTGTGATTCATAGAATGTAAAACGTAATCAAGATGATATAATTCCGAGAAACCATTATGAGAGACATAACGAATAAGTCCTTTGAATCGTTCTCATGCTTCATTGAAAGTTTCAGTTCGGTTTTTGGTAGAAGTAGATGATTTCATTTCGAAGGTTAATTATTTTGAAGGTGGAAAAAATTGGTTTATGACTTCGAAACATGTAATCATCCCACGTTATAATCGATCGTGAGTGGTTCTTTATCAAGCCAGACCTCCGGCTTCACCTTCGAGAGAGAAAGGAAAAAGCAAAAGCTTAATCGACGTATTCGGAACTTCCAGATGTCTAAACGTAGAAGTAACCTTGTTGAAAAATCGGATATGATTATGAGGGTCTTGCCAACCCGTAAATTGATTACTTTGAACAAGATTAATCAAAGTTTGTTTGAGTTCAAATTGTTTGCATTTATCGGTGGAACAACAATTGCATCTTCGTATCCCTCGATGGGAGCTTGTAGCATCTGAGCCATGGTACGATTGTCGGCCATTAGAAACTCGGGTTCCTCAACATTAACCGGCGGTATTTGTTGTTGTCGACGATTTCGATTACGAGCTTGAGAACGAGTGCGCATGCACTAAAAATAAAGAAATTAAAAAGTAAACAAAAATTACACTAATTTTTTTTGATTTTTGAATTTTTGATTTTTTTTAACAATCTATTTTAAACGGATACACGAAAGACAACTTAAACCAAATAATCGAATTACTTCACGGTAACTCTTAAAAATTGCTTCTTAAGATGAGCCGTACCTCGTAAATGACACAAATGGCAAGTTTTAAAATCTTTGATTCGATTTGGGAACTTTTCAAGTTCACCGGAACTTATTTATGATAATACCACAATTGAAGGTATTATTTGTTGGTGTTCTTTTACCAACTTTGTGTATTTTATTTCTTTTTTAAAGACAGTTTTTTTATATTTTTGACTTTTTTTATATATTTATATGATAACTATACTAAAAAGAAAAAGGAAAATATTTTTTACTTTTTTTTTTAATTTTTTTTTTTGATTTTTGAAATATTTAACAAAAATGAAACTTTCGAGGATGAAAGGATCTTCAAACCAAATTCAACAAACGTAAACGACAAAATCTTTAACACAAGTCCCCGGCAGCGGCGCCAAAAACTGATAGTAGTTTTTATATACTATAAAATATATAATAATATTCTAAAAGAGCGGTTAAGAACTTTCCTAAAGTCTCCCTTAAGAAAAGCTCACGCTAAAAGATATATATAATATATAATACGTATATTAAACCGGGAAGAATGATTACCCGGGTCGTTTCCCCAACGACTTGTGAAATTGAAACCTTGCTTTAGCTTGGATTATGATTTGAAAGAGAGAAAAGATATTTTTGAGTATCTATAACTACTAAATAAAAGCAACAATTAAAATGAACAATTAAAAGCAATTAAACACTTAAACTAATTAACGGGAGTAAATAAAACGCGACAAATAAGCAAATACACTAAAATTAACTCCTAAAAATGCAAACTAAATTTCTAAACCTAAATTAGGACAAAAGAAAATTTTAAGAAAAAGAAAAACATTTTTTTGATTATTTTTGAATTTATTATGAATTAAAAACTATTTTAATCTAATTAAATCCTAAAAAATAGCAAATTAAGTCCTAAAAATTTAGAAAAATGGTTTTAAGCTAATGTAGCACACTTGGTTAACACGTTGGGCTTGTATACTAGAGGTCTTGGGTTCGAGGTTGGCAGACACCCCTTTTTGAACTTTTTTATTTTTTTTATATTTTTCAAAACCAAATGATAAAACTTAAAGACAACACTTTTTAAGCACTTTTTATAAAAACAACTTAAGCTAAAAAACAAAATTAAGCTCTCTAAGAGCTTTTGAAATTACTGTTTACAGAAAGTGAGGGTTTGAGCTCACTTTTGCTTGTTTGGACATAAAAGCTTGCACAAGCTTCAAATTAAGTTCAAACTCAAAACTGAAAACTATTCTAGGAAGCTTATGATGTTAACAAACTAGTTTTAACAAGCTAGGATCCCTACTAACACCTAATGCTAACTAAAATTGAAGATTAAAAAGGCTAACTCAGAAAATTACTCAAAAAGCTTAAACTCAAATTAAGCTAACTAACTCAATAAACTAACTCAGACCTTAAGCTTTTGTAAACTAGCTAAAATACTTATGAACTATAAATTCAAAACATTAAACCAAACTTAATAAGCTAGAAATCTAATTTAAGTACCTAGAATTAATTACTACTGTTTTTTGGCTTTTTGGCTTTTTAATGACTTTTTAAGCTAAAATGAACCTACGCAAATAAGCTAACAAATGAAAACTAAGACTTAATCTAAATTAAACTATATCTAATTTATAGGCTAACTGAAATTTAGATCCAAATTCCTACAATTACTAACTAAAATGAAGCCTAAAATGACAGCAGTGGTAACTTTGATTACCACTACTAATGCAAATGAACAATTGTACAAATCAAAGTTGGAGGCACCCAATTTGGTTTCTACTGCATTTGATACACTCAATGAGTGTTAAACAACTACTAGCAAACAAAATCCAAGCCTTGGAAGGCTTGGATCAAGTTTTTACTAGCAAAGGAAAGGGGTAAAAATACCCTGGTGCTGGCACACCCAACTTAGGCCATAACTTTTACTTTTTGAAATCTAACCTCTAAAATCTCTATAAATCCCAATCTATAATGAAAATTAATCTTAACAAAGAAAAATTACCTAAGTGCTTTGACTTTTAGTAGTCAAACAAGGCTAAACCAAACACCCCTTAACTACTATGATAGATTTGCAAAGAGCTTGAAAATGAATACTAGCTTAAAAACCTTTGATACCAGATAATATTTAGCTTATAACTAACTTATTAAACATAAATCAAAAGTTAATAACAACACAAAAAAAAAAAAAAAAAAAAAAAAAAAAAAAAAAAAAAAAAAAAGAATTAACAAACTAAGATCTACACTAATATTTTTGGATTTTTATGTTTTTTAAGACAGATTAAGCTAGCATAAGTTTTAAACTAAAAAAATCTAAAAACAGGAAAGCAAACTCACTTAAATAGCTAAAATAAGAACAAATAAGCACTAATTAGCAGGCAAATTAAGCAAATAAGCAGTTTACACTAATAAGCAATTATTTAAGCTAAAACTTAAATGACAAAAAAAAGTAAATAGAAGACTTACAGAATGCTTCAGGTCAATCAAAAGCTTTTAGGCTCTTTGAGCTTATCTACAGCTCTAGCTTATCCTTATGGATAAGCTAGTAAAAGTCCTTGGAATTCCTTCCATTATTGAATCCCCTTCCAAAGCTTTTAGGTCCAAAATAGTTAAGGTTTTAAGCTAGTTTATAAGACTTAAGTAGATTAAGGTCTGATTTAGCTCAATTACTAGCTTATAGACTAGTAAGAGCTTATATGAGCTTATTAGAACAATAGCTTAACATTTTAGAAGAAATAAGAGCTTATGAGTGAAATTTAAAAGAGCTTATGACAAAGTATTTAAGAGTAAAACTAGATGTCATTAAAATAAAACTTGATTACATGATTTAAAAGAAAATTACAACTGAATTTTTAAAAGAAATTGCAATAAGCTAAATTTAAGCTAAAATCTACTAAGCTACCCTCCTCTTTGTGTGTGTGAAAAGTGAGCCTATTTATAGCCTCTCATAGATCCTTCTAGGCCTTGCCTTGCTGCCTACGCTCCCATCAATCACATCCGTACATTCCATCAATCATTGGAGGATGAATTTGAGCCGTTAGATCACTTAACTATCTCACACGGATTGAAAAGCTGTCATTCCTTTGATGTGACGTCCTTGTGCTAGTTATGTGAGTGTGTCCAGTGTAAAAATCAACCTCCTCTTGTGCTTTCACTCATCCAAGTGGCATAATTACTTGGCTTGACCAATGAGAGCTCTTGAGATTACCAATTTGTCCTTGTTATCTTATTGTAGAGCCCTTGAATTGACCAATTGAACCCTTAATTTGCATTTGCCCTATCGTTTTGACCTTGGGTAAAATTTTAGGGAGACGATGAATAGTATAACTGTTCTTCACGCCCATTTTTAACTGAAAGAGGTAAATAGGATTTAAACTTTGGTCATATGGCAATTATAGTCCTTCTCTTTGGTTATCATAAGTTTTAATGTAAAATGACTTTCAGAAAGGGTCCCTAGAGTTTAGTAAAAAGAGAATGGGCTTAGTAATGGGCTTTTGTTATTGGGCTTATGATCCAGTAGGGTTTAAAGGGTAATTAAGGGCCCATTAGGCCTTAGGGACTATTTGTGAAACTTTTTGAAACTTGAGGGACTAGATTTGAAACATTTGTGATTTTTGTCTTCTAGTGTTGACTTTGAGAGTTGACCGAGGTTGACTTTTTGACTTTGGCTTCCGGCTCTTGCACGCTCTTCTGTTCCTCTGTCCGTGTTTGCCCCTTTTTTGACGATTTTCTTGGATTTTTATCTTATCCGTACCTGCACAAACAAAACACAAAAACAAGTATATCTTTGCTATTTTAAGTGTGTTTTTGTTCATTTAAGGTTATTTTTGGTGTTAACGGATATGTGTATTTTACACTTATCACCAACCAATGCCGTTGTCTCATGTTCAACTCTTTTTGATCCAGGATATGTTGCAAACTCTTTTGGTCAGTAAATACGGTGCACCTTGTTCCGTATAAGTAATGTCTCTATATCTTAAGAGCGAACACCACAGCTTCAAGTTCTATATCATGAGTTGTGTAGTTTTTCTCGTGGATCTTCAGTTGTTAAGAAGCATAGGCTATAACTTTCTCGTTTTGCATAAGCACGGCACCCAAACCCTTATGCGAAGCATCGCAATAAACAATGAAGTTTTATGATCCCATAGGCAAGGCCAGAATGGGTGCGCTACACAGCTTTTGTTTAATCAATTGAAATGCGGCTTCCTCCTTCTCCCCCCAGTCAAACTTCACATTCTTCTAAGTTAGCTTAGTCATTGGCTTGGCGATTTTGGAAAAGCCTTTAATGAATCTTATATAATAACCGACGAGTCCTAAAAATTGGTGGATCTCTGTTGCACTCTTAGGGAGAAGCCATCTTTAATTGACCTCGATTCTATTGGCAGATCCACATGGATGCCTTTGCTATCAATCACATGTTCGAGAAACTGTACTATTGGAATCCAAAATTCACACTTGGAGAATTTTACGTACAACTCCTCCTTCTTAAGTAGTTCCAAGATTTGTTTGAGATGCTCTTCATGCTCTTCCTTATTCTTTGAATAAATTAGTATATCATCGATAAAGACAATCACAAACTTATCCAAGTACGGTTTGCACACCCGGTTCATGAGGTCCATAAACACCGCCGGTGCGTTTGTTAAACCAAAAGGCATTACTTGAAATTCATAATGCCCATAACGCGTCCTAAACGCGGTCTTGGGAATGTATTCTTCGCGAACCCTCAACTGGTGGTAACCTGATCGTAGATCAATATTCGAGTAGACACTCGACCCTTGAAGTTGGTAGAACAAGTCATCAATTCTCGGAAGTGGATAACGGTTCTTCACCGTCAGCTTGTTCAGTTCACGATAATCGATGCACATACGGAATAATCCATCTTTCTTCTTGACAAACAAGACCGGGGCTCCCCAAGGTGAAGAGTTGGGTCTTATAAATCCCTTGTCGGATAGTTCTTGAAGTTGTTCCGCCAGTTCCTTCATTTCGGATGGTACCAACCGATAAGGTGCCCATGCTACAGGTGCAACACCTGGTACCAAATCAATTTGGAATTCCACTTGTCGGGCTGGTGGAATACCCGGCAAGTCCTCAGGAAAGTCTTTAACAATTGGCACGTCCTCAAGTCGCTTCCCCTCTGACTCGTCTTTGGCTTCTTTTATAGTAATGTGTGCCAAAAAGACATCACATCCCCTTGAAAAATATTCTTGTGCCTAAGATCATGAAATGATATTTGGTCGAGATTCTCCCCTTATGTTGTTCCCATTGCCTTGGAAAATTAACATCTCTCTTCCGAAAGGAACACGTACAATCTTCTCGTTACAGATACTCACTCTATGATACTTTGTTAACCAATCCATTCCAATAATGACATCAAAACTACCGAGTGGGATAGGCATCAAGTCCATGTTGAAAGGGTAATTCATGAAATTTAGAGTGCAATCTCAGATTATGGTGTTAACTCCTATGATTTTCCCATCAGCTAATTATATGTCATAATGATTTTCTATTGTAGCGGGGGTAATGTCAATCAAGCCACTAAAGGTAGAAGATATAAAGCTCCTATCCACACCAGTATCAAACAAAATCTTAGCATAACGGCTGTTGAGAAGAAACGTACCCGTAATGACGTTAGGGTCCGGGCTAGCATCTCTTCCTCCCAAAGCATAAGCTCTTCCTTAAGTTGTACCATTCCCGTTGCCATTTCCACGGTTCTTCAATTTCGAACAATCTCTTCTCATATGCCTGGTGTTACCACATTCATAACATACCCCAGCCTTTTGATTCTTATTGTTTTTGTTGGTGTTGACCTAGAAATTAGTGGTAGCATGACCATACCTCTTGCATTTTCCACACTTGGGTGCACATTGTCTAGTGTGATGGTAATTGCACTTGGTGCACAGAGGTAGGTCTCCAGTATAGGCCTTCTTTTCACCAGGGATGGCAGTGTATGCCCTAGCTACATTTTGCTTCTTGTAGGGTTGTTGTATTGTATTGGGTGAAATTTTTAGGGGGTTTTTTTTTTTCGAGATGAATCAACAGCCTTCCCACTTTGTTTTCACTCCGCCCTTTCCGCATAAGTGCGGAGCTTCTGATCCATTAAGTCATTAGCCAACTCGATAGCAAAGTCAAGAGTCTTAGGTCTTGCAAACATGACATTTTCATGGATGGTATCGGGAAGTCCACCGATATACTTGTCAATCTTTGCAGTTTCATCAGCAAGAAATTTGGTGCACATCAAGGCTAGTTCTTGGAAACGCTGGGTGTAAGTTGCAACATCGTTTCCCCTGACCTTAAGATTCCATAATTCAATTTCAAGTTTCTTGATTTCACCATTTAGACAATATTTGTCCGTTAATTTCTTCTTGAAAGTCCCCCAAGTCATAGCATAGGCAGCATCATGACCTAAGGTTCTCACATGACCATTCCACCAGGTTAGTGCAACACCTAGCAGAGTGCAGGTAGCAAACTTCACTTGATTTTCAATGGCACAACCGCTAATGTGGAATACTGATTCCATCTTTTCAATCCATTAAGACAAGCCAACAACGCCTTCAGCTCCCTTGAAGTTCAAGGGTTGGCATTTCAAGAAGTCAGGGTAGGAACAGACACATGCAGGTTGCACAAGCCTTCTGATTCCTCCTCCTGAACTTTGGCTTCCGTCATCCTGAGTAGAGTTTCTTTGGATTGCCGGATCGATCATTGGTTGAATGGATTCTGGAGTTATGGCGTCGTTTGCTCCTTGTCTTGTTATAGGCATGATTCTAATAATCACAAGAATATAATGTACATGAGATATAATCACGATGTTGATACAAATGGATGTGATAATAATAACTACACCACAACGCAATGGAAAATGAATAAAATGAGATTAACCATAACATCATACATCAACATTTCATAACATAATGTGGAATCATACATGATTTGTCTGGATACAAAATGACCACAAATGATCTTAGTACAGAAAATGAAAATACGTCCTAGAGTCTATTAGCTGGGAATTACCCATAAAGCTTAATAGACTATACAAAATAGCTAGAAATGAAGAATACAACTAACAGCTACTACCGGCGTCCTCCATCGTATCTATCCGAGCTCTAGCCTCTAGCACCTCGGTAAGCATGATCTGTCTGGGTGCATCATCCTCAGCTCTCTGGCGCTGCCACTCCATACGACTCATGTAAGTCTCCAGTGTCCTCAATTGCCGACAATAATGCCCCTGTCTGAGCCTATGACCTAAGGTAAGCCTGGCGTACCTCCTGCAACTCTTTCTCATAAGCAGTCCTCTAACCTCTCACTACATCAATCTCGAGTCTAATGTCTTTGCGGTTAGTTCGAGCATCATAAAGCTGTGTACAGAAAATCTCACTCTCTTGCCGGCGAACCTGTGCCTGGTAACTGACCCTCAAATTGACTTCCTCAATGGAAGTCATCATCCTATGCTCAGAAGTCTGTAAAGCTCTAACATAGCCAACATCCTCTGCTCTGTCAGCAGCTCTAGCAATAGTCCGGACATCATGACCAGGACTACGAATCAAACCCTGTCATGTCCCAACAGCATCAACAAAATCATATTGAGCCTCTAGATGCTCTAGCAGCAGCAACATCAGAACTCTCTGCTATATCATACCCATGTAGGGGAGCAGTAAGTATATTATTCCTCCGATGGAGGCATAATCCTCCTCGAGGATGTCATCTCTCATATGAATCATGGCTGCCCTATGACCCAATGGTGGCCTGAGTCTAAAGTAGGGCTGGTGGGAGATTATATGGTGCGATCGCGTTGCTCAGCATGCGTGCCTCAAAGGATGCTGTACATAGGTGAATCAAGTCTTGACAGTTTTATATCGTGCCTACAAGAGACGTTCCTAAGAAAAGGGATCCTAGTCTGAGGTGACCTAGGTGGTGGTGGTATAGCAACAGTCTTGTTCTCCTTGAACGGCTCAGTCTCATCAGAATCCTCAGAGGACTCATCCTCCTTAGCATCCTCATTCTCAGGCTCATGCTCCTCGCTGGGATCCTCTTCAGGATCCTCATCCTCATCCTCATCCTCATCATTTGTCCCTGGCTCATCAAGATAATCAATAGAATGTGCATCAGTGTCATCCTCCATCGGTTTCGAGTCAGCAATGTATCCATGTGACTCAGTTGTCGATGAAGCATCTTCAGCATATGGCTGATCCTCGGCCTGGCTGTCATCATCAGATGGTACGTGATGCTCTGGGTGCTCTAGATCTAGAGCATATAGTGGTACATGCTTATCCAACTCCATAGGATCAGGTATATAGGCAAGTAATAGTGGGTGTGCCTACCCTTGTTGGGCGACCTCCTCGTACAGGTCCACATCCGGAATCTCGCCAACATTATCGAGTGGGATACCCATGATGATGGTCCGTTTGAATCGGAAGATACAGACGTATAGGTAACAGTGGATGAAGCGTTGTTTGAAGACATGGCAAAATCTGTATATTCATAATAAAACGTGTATCAGTATAATTATCTAATACCATCAGTAATATACGTAATGTATATAAACACATATATAACTTATGTAAGTCACTTAGTACAAACAGACTAATGCTGAAAATGATGTAATGACATGTAACTATATATAGTATGCAAATAAGTAATGTATTTATGTCCCTTGAAAAACTTTGAATTACATCAACGTTTTGAATCGTATAGACCAATTAAAAACATTTGACCTGGTTTACCCTCTCTAACCTGGCTCTTATACCATCTATAACACACCCAAATGGGCCCACAGCGGAATATGAGGTTATCTGGGGTGTATTACTAACATATATCAATAGCTCAAGGAAATGAAGAACGACCATTATAAGGGTCGTTTAAAACTAATACATTGGATTTTATAAATGGTTCGATACAAAAAGCTCATGGGCTTAACTTGTTTATCTTGTAAAAATAAAGATTTCTCAACATAACAATATTCCAAAATGTAATGCATGCAAATCTTTATGATAGTGTGACTTCAAATGACGATCAGCCAATGAATCCGTGACTTATACTTTATTGACCTGAGAAAACATGTTTAAACTGTCAACAATAATGTTGGTGAATTTATAAGTTTATAAAGTTAATGAAGTGGATAGCAAGATTTCCCTGTAATAAAGTAACAAATACAATATCACAAAATGTATTACGAAATGCACTAAGCTCATGACACCGAAGCTAAATAATGTATGTATATCAAATACATATAATTGACTTTGCCCAATGTGGATGTTCAACCCGTAACACCCATGAATCCATATGGTATACGTTCGTCGTTTTCGGCCAACCAGTAAACTAGCAAGCGCTACTTGCCCCAACGGGGATGTTAATCCCAAATAGATCTATTCATAACATTCACGCTCACATAATGCAATTAACAATTACATATATGCAATTAACAGTTCATGATGATGGGCATAGTGGGTTATAGCTACTTAGGCAAACTCGTAATATTTGAATTTAAAATGTACTTGCATCCCTGTTGTAAAACAAACATGATCTCATCCCCGAGATTTGATAAATGATTGAAAAAGTATAAAAGTGGAGACTATAAACTCACCTCAAGTAATGATAACGAAATAACAAGGTAATGGCACGGAAAACGATGCAAAAGACTTTATCCGCAACCTATGAATCAATAATACATATTCACTAAACGGGAAAATAATAATATAAATACTTGCAATCTCGTCCCTAGTGTGTGTTTGAACTATATTTGAAATAATGCTATTTGAAAACAATTTCTTGTTTTTTTTAAAATGATCAACTTTATCGGGTTAACGCGGTCAAACCATAAGTATAGAATTTACGACTTCAAATATTTAAGAAACTAGGTCGTATATACTTTTAAAATATTAGTTTAGGTCAGCCCTTGGTTTGGTCTCTAAGTACGTTAATTAATTCGACGAAACGTTGGCGTTTACTTTTTAAGTTGAACTTATATTTTTCTAAGTTTTAACATGAGGTGTCGTAGAGTTTTACAATTAAATTCTGGGTTCGTTAGTTGACGATTTTGAAAAGTAAAAGCATATTTGAAATCTCAGCTGGGTCGTCTACAATATTCGTCTTTTAAGTTTTGTCTAAAAAGGTCGTTTAACGTGTTAAAAATAAGGCTAAACATGTATGGGTCGCATGGCAGATTTATACTTAGAAAATAAAAGTGTCATTTCAGTTCGAATGTTGCGTGGTCAGAGTATGAAATCAATTTATTGGGTTCGTTACTTAATGTTAAGGACAAAAATAAAAGCCATTTAAAACTAAGGGCTAGGTCTATTACAATTTACCTTTTATAAGTTTTGGGGGCAGAGGTCGACATCGTGGTAAAAAATAAGGCTAAAGGGTGCGTGAGCCGCGTTTTACCATCAGCATATGCTGATTTTATCAGCGTGCTGAGTGTGGAGGCCATACTTTGGCCTCAATTTGCGAGTTCGTTTCTCAACTATTTTTCAGGATTCAAGTTGCTAAATGCAATCTATCATGTTGACTATAAAACGCCCCTACTTGTTTACCCTATGCCTAAGTCTAATTGGTTCAAAACATTGGCTACAGTCGACACCATTAAGTGGCTGCTTTACAAAGGCAAAATGGCAGACTTATACCACAAACTTTGAGACCCTTTAACTATTTATTTACTTGATAAAATTCGTTGATTCCAGGGGCAAAAAATAGGTCACCTGTCTTACTTTTGAAAATAGTTAAATTGTTTTACATACTTCGAGTTTAAGGGGCCGAACAAGGTACCTAAAGTTACAAGCGTGGCTGCGTGATCTACTAACAATACATATGCGTTTTTGTTTCTAACCAATTAGTGAGCCCAAGCTACAAACGTATGAGTATTCTAAACCTGATACTCTTGCAACTAGGTCTATGTCTCGTTAGTTTCCTTTATGTTTTATGGGGTTTGCTTACTTGTTCGTTCGTTATATATATCAGAAGCTATAGAAAATATGTTTTCTTTATCTTATCAAGCACACCCTATAGAACACAAGTATTGCCCGTATAAGACCAATAACGAGGAAGTATTTAGCTCACAAAACTTAAAGACGACACATAAAGAATAAAGCGTGGACTCACAAGGCAATGAAAAACAAGGCGCGTGCTTCGACTTAACTAGTGAAACCCTTGGTTGCTATTAATTCTCAACGAATGAACCCACACCACCTTTAACCACTTAACCATGATCCTTGACTACCTTGTACCAGCCTGTGATGTCGAACAAAAGAGGTTACTGCTTATATGCGCTCGTCAACCAAAGGGAAAAAATGCAAGATGGATTTAGGGTTAGGGTTTGCTAGTGTGTATGGAGATGAAAGTGTAAGGATTTGTATGTGTGTGTATGTGTCGAATTCCAGAGTAGAGAACAAAGGAAAGACAATGATGAAGAGAGGGTGTGATGAATATGGGAGTTGTGTTGTGTTCTCTGTGTTTGCAAAAGAATGCATGGTCTTTTATGCATGATTGACAGGCAAGCATATTGTTTCACTCTTGTGTCAAATTCTTTTATTAAACCATTCATGGCAAGGTATTTCTTGGATTCAAGCATGGTCAATGAACATGAATTAAAAGGGGATCACTGTTGAAGGCGTGTGAACGAAACCAAGGAGGTACAGCAGCTATAAGATCACGAGTATGAGTTGGGTTAGGGAAAAGAAAAGTTATGGGCTTTTAACCGATGGTTTAAAGAGAAAAAAGGGGTTTGGAATTTTAATGGTTATCTTAATGAAATCCAACGTGAATTCTTGTATGTGTTAGAGGAAAAATTCTGCATACATGCTAGTTTGTAGGAATACATGAGTTTTATTCTTAGGTTTTATATAGTTCTTTAATTTACAAAAGTCAAGTTTGGTGTATTTTGTTTTAAGAGTTTTCGTTTGATCAAATTTATAAACGTGACCAAATAACTTTTTTTGTCGACTAAAAACTAAATGACGGATATGAAAAGGGTTATGCAAAGTCTTAATGTGCTTAGGTTATGCTTCTAGCTAAACGATGACTTTTTGAGGTCTACGTGATTTAACTAGTGCGGTTTAGATAGAAATGTACACACATAACCTAATAAATGAAAAACAAAATGAAATAGCTAAGATCAAAATATGACCTGAAAAACACGGGGTGTTATAGTCTCCCCCAGTTAAACGAGCCTTGTCCTCAAGGCTTAAAACGTGGCACTTGACGACGGTGCGGTCTTGGTGAAGAGGTGTGGATACTTCTGCTTGAATTGATCCTCACGTTCCCAAGTAAACTCAATACCTCATTTAGAGTTCCATCTAACCTTTATGATGGGAATGCGACTCCTCTTCAATTGCTTGATTTCATGATCCATGACTTCTATTGGTGCTTCCACAAAATGGAGTTTTTCAATCAACACGTAGCTCTTCCAACGGAATCACAAGTGATTCATCGGACAGACACTTCTTCAGATTTGACACGTTAAACGTGTTATGAACTCAGCTTAATTGTTGTGGTAGCTCAAGTTTATAGGCAACAGTTCAGACTCTCTCGATCACCTTGAAAGGGCCGACATACCTAGGGTTTAACTTCCCCCGTTTTCCAAAACGCACAGCTCCTTTCCAAGGCGAAACTTTTAACATGACCTTGTCACCAACTTGAAATACCATTGGTTTACGTCTAATGTTTGCATAGATCTTTTGTCGATCACGAGCGGCTTGGATCCTACTTTTGATTTGGACGATCTTTTCGGTGGTTTCATGAATTATTGCAGGACCAGTAAGTTGAGCATCTCCAACTTCTGCCCAACATACGGGTGATCGACACTTTCGTCCATACAGTGCCACAAATGGTGCAGCCTTTATGCTGGTATGATAACTGTTGTTGTATGAGAACTCCACTAACGGTATCCAAAATCTAACACGCAAGCGCGTAACATGTCTTCCAAGGTTTGGATAGTTCTTTCACTTTGACCGTTAGTTTTGGGATGATAGGTCGTACTCATGTCCAATCGGGTTCCCAAAGCCTTATGAAGTGCTTGCCATAATAGTGAAGTAAATCTACCAACACGATCGGAGATAATAGACACAGGCACACCATGTCGGGTGACTACTTCCTTCATGTAAAGTTTCATTAACTTCTCCATGGGATCATTTTCCCTCATTTGTAGGAAGTGAGCAGATTTTGTAAGACGATCAACGATTACCCAAATGGTGTCATAACCGTTTGCCGTTTTAGGGAGCTTAGTGACGAAATCCATGGTGATTTTCTCCCACTTCCATTCTGGAATCTCCGGTTAGACCAGTAAGCCGGAAGGTTTTTGATGATCTGCCTTGACTTTAGCACGGGTCAGACATTTGCTAACATAAGTGGCAATGTTTGCCTTCATGTTAGGCCACTAATACAACTGCTTCAAGTCTTGGTACATCTTATCTGAATCGGGATGAATATAATATTTTGACTTATGGGACTCGTGCATGACTAGAGTCCTTAAGTTGCCATAACACGGTAACCAACTCCTATTGTTTAAACATAAGGTTCTGTCGGCACGGGGTTTCAATCTTTCCTTTGTAAGGTCTTGTCGGAGCATACCTCTAACATCTTCAGCAGTGAGGTTTTCAGGTTTTAATGCTTCGGTTTGAGCTTCTAGGATTTGTTTAGGAAGATTCAAACTAATAGTCATGACTAAGGCTCGAACCCTCAAAGGTTTAGACCGTTTTTTCCTGCTCAAAGCATCAGCAACTACGTTTGCCTTCCTCGGGTGATAATGAATGTCACAATCATAATCACTAAGCAATTCCAACCAACGTCGTTGTCTCATGTTCAACTCTTTTTTATCCAGGATATGTTGCAAACTCTTGTGGTTGGTAAATACGGTGCACCTTATTCCGTATAAGTAATGTCTCCATATCTTAAGAGCGAACACCACAGCTCCAAGTTCTAGATCATGAGTTATGTAGTTTTTCTCGTGGATCTTCAGTTGTCAAGAAGCATAGGCTATAACTTTCTCGTTTTGCATAAGCACGGCACCCAAACCCTTATGCGAAGCATCGTAATAAACAATGAAGTTTTCTGGTTCTTTAGGCAAGGCCAGAATGGGTGCGCTACATAGCTTTTGTTTAATCAATTGAAATGCGGCTTCCTCCTTCTCCCCCTAGTCAAACTTTACCTTCTTCTGAGTCAGCTTAGTAATTGGCTTGGTGATTTTGGAAAAGCCTTCAATGAATCTTCTATAATAACCGGCGAGTCCTAAAAATTGGTGGATCTATGTTGCACTCTTAGGTGATGCCCAATATTTAATTGACTCGATCTTTGCAGGGTCTACATGGATGCCTTTGTTATCAATCATATGTTCGAGAAACTATACTTTTGGAATCCAAAATTCACACTTGGAGAATTTTGCGTATAACTCCTCCTTCTTAAGTAGTTCCAAGATTAGTTTGAGATGTTCTTCATGCTCTTCCTTATTCTTTGAATAAATTAGTATATCGTCGATAAAGACAATCACAAACTTATCCAAGTACGGTTTGCACACCCGGTTCATGAGGTCCATAAACACCGCTGGTGCGTTTGTTAAACCAAAAGGCATTACTTGAAATTCATAATGCCCATAACGTGTCCTAAACGCGGTCTTGGGAATGTCTTCTTCGCGAACCCTCAACTGGTGGTAACCTAATCGTAGATCAATCTTCGAGTAGACACTCGACCCTTGAAGTTGGTCGAACAAGTCATCAATTCTCAAAAGTGGATAACGGTTCTTCGCCGTCAGCTTGTTCAGTTCACGATAATCAATGCACATACGAAACGATCCATCTTTCTTCTTGACAAACAAGACTAGGGCTCCCCAAGGTGAAGAGCTGAGTCTTATAAATCCCTTGTCGGATAGTTCTTGAAGTTGTTCCGCTAGTTCCTTCATTTCGGATGGTGCCAACCGATAAAGCGCTCGTGCTACAAGTGCAGCACCTGGTACCAAATCAATTTGGAATTCCACTTGTCGGGCTGGTGGAATACCCGGTAAGTCCTCAAGAAAGACTTCAGGAAAGTCTCTAACAATTGGCACATCCTCAAGTCGCTTCCCCTCCGAGTCGTCCTTGGCTTCCTTTGTAGTAATGTGTGCCAAAAAGACATCACATCCCCTTGATAAATATTCTTGTGCCTTAGAGCATGAAATGATATTTAGTCGATATTCTCCCCTTATGTTGTTCCTATTGCCTTGGAAAATTAACATCTCTCTTCCGAAAGGAACACGTACAATCTTCTCGTCACAGATAATCACTCCATGATACTTTGTTAAATAATCCATTCCAATAATGACATCAAAACTACCGAGTGGGACAGGCATCAAGTCGATGTTGAAAGGGTGATTCATGAAATTTAGAGTGCAATCTCAGATTATGGTGTTAACTCCTATGATTTTCCCATCGGCTAATTCTACGTCATAATGATTTTCTAATGTAGCTAGGGTAATTTCAATCAAGGCACAAAAGGTAAAAGATACAAAGCTCCTATCCGCACCAGTATCAAACAAAATCTTAGCATAACGGTTGTTGAGAAGAAACCTACCTGTGATGACGTTAGAGTCAGGGCTAGCATCTCTTCCTCCCAAAGCATAAGCTCTTCTTTGAGTTGTGCCATTCTCGTTGTCATTTCCATGGTTCTTTAGTTTTGGACAATCTCTCCTCATATGCCCAGTGTTACCACATTCATAGCCTGCCCTAGCCTTTTGATTCTTGTTGTTGTTGTCGTTGTTATTGTTGTTGACCATACCTCTTGCATTTTCCACACTTGGGTGCACATTGCTCAGTGTGATGGTCATTTCACTTGGTGCACAGAGGTAGGTCCCCAGTATAGACCTTCTTTTCACCAGGGCCAACAGTGTATGCCCTAGCTACATTTTGCTTCTTGTGGGGTTGTTGTTGGTGATTGTTTCTTGACGAATCATCAGCCTTCCTCTTGTTTTCATTCTGCCTTTTCGCATAAGTGCGAAGCTTATGATCCATCAAGTCGTTGGCCAACTCGATAGCAAAGTCAAGAGTCTTGGGTCTTGCAGACATGATATTTCCATGAATATTATCGGGAAGACCACCGATATACTTGTCAATCTTTGCAGTTTCATCAGCAAGAAATTTGGTGCACATTAAGGCTAGCTCTTGGAAACGCTGAGTGTAAGCTGCAACATCATTTCCCTTTACCTTAAGGTTCCACAGTTCAATTTCGAGTTTCTTGATCTCACCATTTGGACAATATTTGTCCGA